>RQIL01020909.1:0-10016 GCA_003951145.1 Jimgerdemannia lactiflua | reverse complement strand
AGTAGCTTAGACAACTTATTTATACATTTTTAATACTAACCAATAAGTAAGTCTCAAGTATAATGGTTCTAGTTCTAAGTGAGGAAGTGACTTAATTCTGGAAGTTCAAAGTAGCTCAAAGAGTTACTCAGAGTTCAGAAAGATCTTGTGTTTTCTGAAAGAAAATATTCTGAGCTTTATTTATGAGAACAGAGAGGATATTTATATAAGATCTGAAAGAAGGATCTGGAAGGATTTAAGAAATCAATAGAAATATCAAGAGGAAAGTTTTTGGCAAAGATGATAAATAAAGTTTCACAATGTTCTATAACTAGCTAAAATAAGAATAGAAGTGATAAGAATATTCTAGCTGTGGCTTAGTACCAAGAAAGGATTTCTAAGCATTCAGAAGGTGCTGGAAGGTTACAGAAAGTACTGAAAAAAACAAAGAAAAGAAATAAACTATTCTAAAATATTACATCTCCTCCTTCTTAAGAATTAATGTTCTCATTGAATTCAAAAGATAATATAAGAGAATAAAACCAAAAGAAAAACAAAAATAAAATATGTCAGCTCATTGGAAAGAACTGGCCATCCTTGTACATATAAGGCAAGGGCCAAAGTATCATCTTGATTGGATGAGAATTGGTTTAAATATCATTAGTTGTAGGCTTTGTAGAGTTCTTCTGTAAATCTTATTACTGATGCTATATTTCTTAAAGTGCCCTGATGCATAATGTATCTGATTAGTACAGTATGTTGTCTACTATCTAAGGAGAGAACCTCATAGGTAGTTAATAAGTTTTTTTTTGCTCAAACTCTTGAATGAGGTCTTGGGAGTTCTTGAGATTGGCAGCAGGTTCCCAGATAGCATCATATTCAGGATAGCCCATCCACTTGACTAGGTATTCTGTGCAATAGTATTGGACTTACTTATCTAAGATTTTCTCAACTTTGTACTCAATGTGATCTTCAACTATGACTGGTGCTGAGGGTATTAGAATTCGATCAGAGTAAGGGGGTAACTGGTTCCAGGCCTTGAGTTGTGACATATAAAATACTGGATGTATATACATAGTTGTTGATAGACTGAGACAGTAAAAGTAGATAGAGACTTGCTCAGTGACCTCAAAGGGTCCAAGATACTTGGGTTGGAATTTGGCTGACTGGCAGTTAACTTGAGCTTGGGCTTTGATATTGTTGGCTTTGAGTAGAACTATATCTCCAATAATGTAGATAATATCATATTGTTTTTTGTCTATATACTTAGCTTGATATTATTGAGCCTTTTGCAGATTTGCAGTAGTGATCTTGAGAAGGAAATCTATTTTGTCAATAAGGTTCTGAGTAGTAAGGACTTGTGTGTGACTGGATTGCTGCGATGAGACTAGACTTGCAGAGGTCTCAGGATTTTGACCATATAGTAGCTGAAAAGGGGAAAGACTAGTAGATGATTGGATGGTATTATTATAGATGAACTTTTTTTATTTTTATTTTCTATAGACCACAGCCCCATTTATTAACTATCTATAATATCAAAGATGTCCTCATACCATACCAGTAGCCTCTTCTCAATCCTACCCTATCTCACCTTCTCCATCATCCACCCCTCTACCCCTACTCTTACAAACACAATCTCCCCACCCACAACTTGTACCCTTTCCTCACTCTTGTCACATATGGTCTCCACTAATTTCCAATGGTGACCTCTCTGTGGGCCCCACCCTTTCTGCTACTCTGACAGCAAATCAACTAGCAATCTCTCTCACCTTGCTACCTTCTTCTCCTTCAACATTAGTCTGCTTGTCTCAAACACTGCCTGCCAGTAACCTGTAAGCCCTATCCATATTGCCAAAGCCCACCCCAGCATGAGCCATTCATCACTAATACTTCTCAGCATTCTCTTCTTTAACACCTCTCAGCAACCAATCTTACAACTCCTATAGCATTCACCCAATCTACCTCCCACCACCTCTCAGAACCTGTCCAGCATCTTATACTCTTTAAGCCAATATTCTGGGGTCTGTACCACTCTCCTCTCCTGCTCTACTCTATGACACTCCTCATACTCAAAGGCCCCTCCCAGAACCAGATGACTTGACTTGAAGTTCAATATCATATTTCACCTCAGCACCCTCCACTACACTACTCAAAACTTAGGGGAGCTACTTCTTTATCTCCATCCCCTAGGTCCACAGCCCTCTCCAGTCCCACTCCTCTCCAATCCCCACTTGCTGCCATCTCTTTGGTCAAAGGTCCTGCCCTATATCACTCTGACTTTCCACCCTATCTCTCAAATCAAAGCCCATTGCTGGCACTCTATCCAGCAGCAGTCTATGCCACTACTACCCCCCTCTCCTCTGCTACTCTGCCACAGCATGGCCCTCTCACCTAATGCTAATTCTATATATCCCCTCAGCCATCCCCCACCAGAACCCCCTATATTAGAGTCTTTTACTTCTATTATAGATGAACTCAGTATAGGTCAGATAGTGGTCCCAATTATCTTACTCATAAGACACATAGTTTCTGAGCATTTGTTTAAGTATTCTGTTCATTTTCTTGGTTTGTCTATCAGTTTGAGAGTAAAAGGCAGTAAATATAGTGATTTGAGTTCCAAGAGTCTTAAAGAGTGCTTGCTAGAAGTGACTTGTGAATTTGGAGTCATGTTCACTAACAATTACTCAGAGAAGTCCATATTGGTGGAAGACAGACTTGAAGAAGATTCTTATATTTCAGAGGCAGTGGTATTAGTTGTGGTTGGTTTACCAATTATGATCTTGGTCAGGCAGTCCATAAATATGATAATGGCATCATAGCCTGATTTGGTTTGTGGGAGTTATACAATAAAATTCATTGTGACTTATTCAAACTTCTTAGTCAGAATTGGCAAGAGTTGTAGAAGACTGGCAGGTGTTTGATTGCTTGACTTGTTTTTTTTTAGCAAAGATTATAGCTTTGAACATACTCTTTGATTTCTTTGAGCATGTTGGGCCAGTAGTAGTCTTATTGAATATTCTTGATGGTCTTCTTAGTTCCAAGATAACTAGCTAGTAGAGAGTCATAATATTTATAAAGGATCTTGTATCATAGTTTAGAGTTGATAGAAATGTAGATCTTGTCTTGATAGTATACAAAATTGTTCTTAAAGGTGTACTTTTTCTTGAATTCCTTGGTGTCCTTTTGTAGAACTTGAGAGTCTTGTTCATATACTGTCTTGATCTGATTGAGGAATTTAAGTGCTATGGTAACTTGTAAAATGGTGGTGAGGTCAGGCCTTCTTGAGAGCACATCTGGTACAATCAGAATTTTGCCAGGTTTATAGATGATGTTCAGGGTAAAGGTCTGAAGTAACTGACTCCACTTGGCTTATTGATAGAAAAGAGTTAGTTGGATATTGATGTACTGAAGGGACCTGTGATTGGTAATCATGTCAAACTCAACTCCTTCTAGATAGTGTCACTAGGTCTTGAGGGTATGAATGATTGCCAGGAGTTTCTTTTTGTGAGTGGCTAGCTTTTGTTCTACAGAGGACAATTTTCTTGACTCAAAGGCAATAGGTCTGTGATCTTGACCATCATTTTGAGAGATGACTGCACTAATTATGAAGTTGGATGCATCAGTAGTAACTATGAACTTCAAGTTTGGGTCCATGTTTTGAAGGACTAGTGCATGGGTCAGGCAGTTCTTGAGTTCTTAAAAAGCTTATTGACAGAAGGTATCCCAGATGTAGGGAACATAATAGTCAGAGTTAGATTCCTTTTGCAGGAGATTTGTCAAGAATTCAGCTATATCAGAGAAGTTCTTAATAAATTGATGGTAGTATCCAGCCAGACTAAGAAAGAATCTAAGTTCAATAAGGCTTGCTGGTACAGGCCACTGTTCAATGGCTTGTATTTTCCTTGGGTCTACTTGAATTCCTTTGGCTAATACAATATGTCCAAGGTATTCAACTTGATCCTTGAAGAATTCACATTTCTTGAGCTTTGTATATAGCTTATATTTGCAGAGGATCTTGAGGACTTGTTCAATGTGCTTGAGATATTCTTTTTCAGTATCATTGAAGATCAGGATATCATCAATATACAATAGTACAAAGATATAAAGTTAGTCCTTAAAGACAGTTTGTATAAGATCTTAAAATATTGCTAGTGCATTAGTAAGATTAAAGACTATGACTAGGAATTCATAAAGTACAAATGGTATCATAAAGGCAGTCTTGGATATATCTTCTGGCTTGATTCGAATTTGGTGATACCCAGAGATAAGATTAATATTGGTGAAGTACTTAGTATTCTTAAGAGTATTAAAGATTTGATTGATGAGTGGTAGTGGGTAATAATTCTTAACAGTGATCTTGTTGAGTGTGTAATAGTCTATGCATATTTGTAAGGTATCATCCTTCTTCTTAACAAATAGGATTGGGGAGCCACAAGGTGACTTGCTTGGCTAAATAGCTTCTTACTTAATAAGTTTATTGAGTTCCTTCTTGACTACTTTAATTTCAAGTAGTGATATATAGTATATTTTCTTCTTAGGTATGGCTACATTAGGTACTAACTTGATTTTGTGATCATGAGCTCTTAAAAGTAGTAGACCAGGTAATTTATCTGAAAAGACATTCTTGTACTTATTCAGTAATAGCTTGTCACTTTTACTGATTGATAGCTTCTTGTCCTCTTTCTTGGATCAAATCAGTATAACAAAGGTACAGGTAGCTTTCTTAAGGACCTTCTTGAACTGAATTATAGAGAGGATTGCAATTGGAGTTTTTATCTGAGTCTTGTCTGACTTGATAGTAATATTGACTCCATCTTGAGTCAGAATAACTTCATTTTTGGTCCAATCAATGTATGGGTTATGTTGCATAAGTCAGGATTTATCTAAGATCAGGTCATAATCTCCTAGGAGTGCTACTTTAAAATCTAAATATTCCTAGTACTTCTGGATCTTGAGGGGAAGTTTAGCAGCAATTGAGTCAATTGGCAGAGTGGTGCTATCAGCAGTGACAACTCTGCCATTCTTGCCAGCTGGCTTAGTGAGAATCTTGAGTTTGTTAATGAAGTTCTTGTTGATGAAGTTCTCAATAGCTCTGCTATCTATGAGGACATCTAGTTCTTGACCTTTGACTAGACTCTTGAAGATGAGCATTGAGTTGGCTTAGTTCTTAGCTATGCTGGCAACTTGATCAATACTACTCAAGTCTTTCTAATCTTGCTTGATTGATAATAGCTTAGTGACTTCTTTGATGACAGGCAGAGTGGCTCACTCTAGAATGAGCTGTACAATTCTGTCACCTTCATTGATGGTATATGGTTGGTCCTTGTGATTGACTAGTAGGACTTGTATTTCTTCTTAGAAGTCAGAATCAATGACTCCAGTACCAATGTTCAGTAAGTACTTAACACTGAGACCAGATCTTAGTACAATTCTTATATAATATTTCTTGGGAATTTCGACTGCTAGGCTAGTTGGAATGAGTCTTCTTTCATGGACAGGAATAGTGATTTGTTGGACAGACTGAAGGTCTAAATCAATGGCTCTTTCTGATTATAGTTGAAAAATCTGGACCTTAGGGTTGACTCATATGAAATTAAGTATAACTTCTTATTTGACTGCTTGACCTTAAGTATCTTTGGACAGGACCAGGATTCTTTTGGGTTTAGTAGTCTTCTTGGGACATTTAGTAGTAATGTAACCAGACTGATAGCAAAAGAAGCAGACTTCAGCCTTCTTAAGATACTTGTTTTTCTCAGGTATAAGCTTATTCTTCTTGTTCTTGTCAATGGTGTCTAGATCCATAAGGGCAGGTCCAATAGTTCTGACTTTGGTTTCCTTCCTTCTATAGTTGTTATTGAATAGCAGTCTCTTCTGCTCAAAGTAGTTACCATAAGTAATAACATTGAATCTATCAGTAATTTTTATTGCAGTGTCTAGGTCTTTGAGTTCTTCAAGTTCAACATAAACTCAGGTTTGTCCTTTCAGACCTCAGATGTACTTGTCAACCTTCTCATCTTTAGTGATATGAGGTAGCTCCAGTAGGATAGACAGGAATTGCACATTATATACTTATATAGACTTGAGTTGTTTAATATTTGCCAGGTGGTCTCATACAACTTTGGTGCTATTGATAGGTTTGAATTAGCCTTGAATAGTATCTGAGAATTTGTCCCAGACCTTGATTCGGCCAGAGAATCTTGTATTTTGGACATGATTTTGCTACTAGATTGCAGTATTTTCTTAGAGAAGAGTAGTGGCAAATTGGACTAGTACTGCTTCTTCCAAATTGGTCAGTTCACCATACTGCTCCAATTGGAAAAGCCAAGCATTGGTAAATAGTTCTCCTCTTTGACCATCAAAGGTGTCAGATTTCTGAGGCTTAATGGTGACTATTGTTAGAGATATCATTGTAGATATAGATGTAGACTATATAGGGACTTTGCTATCCTTCTTGTCTAAGTATTCTTGAAGTTGGGAAATTTGAGCCAATGCAGTGTACAAAAGGCTTTCTAGAGTCCCATCTGACTGAGTAGGAATTGGCTATTCCTCCTTTTTTTCTTATTGAATATAGAGAGCATTTTGTGGGATATAAGTATTATAAGAGTTATTGTCCCAGGCATCAGTATCCATGGACATGGTATTATGACAGGTTCTTGAGAGGTTTCTTATTTAGGCAAGGTATGACTTAACCATTGCTACCAAGTATAATAGTTCTAGTTCTAAGTAAGGAAGTGACTTAATTCTGGAAGTTCAAAGTAGCTTAAAGAGTTACTTAGAGTTTAGGAAGATCTTGTGGTTTCTGGGAGAAAATATTCTGAGCTTTATTCATAAGAACAGAGAGGATATTTATACAAGATCTGAAAGAAGAATCTAGAAGGATCTAAGAAATCAATGGAAATGCTAAGAGGAAAGTTCTCAGCAAAGATGACAAATAAAGTTCTGCAATGTTCTATGAAGTTCTGTGACTAGCTAAAATAAGAATAGAAGTGACAAGAATGTTCTAGCTATGGCTTAGTGCCAAGAAAGGATTTCTAAGCATTCAGAAGATGCTAGAAGATTACAGAAAGTACTGAAAAAGACAAAGAAAAGAAATAAACTATACTAAAATATTATATCAAGAGCTTTAAATATGGTACTGAGCAATCATTAATATAAATGCAAAGGTTGAATGAAGCTCTCAGCTTACATATCTACATTATATTGGTACTGCCAAAGCTTTCTAATAGTGTGGGCATCCTGCTAGTTGGAGCAACTGCTAGGGCAGTGGTTAGATTTGAAGAGGTCCAGGAGAGAGTAGGAGGAGGACTGGTGGGTGGCCTGAGTGAGGATGAAGATTGAGGAGCTGAAAGGAGTATAGAGGATGGAAAAAGAGAGCTGGGTGCAGGGCATGGTGGCAAGGCTTATGTGGCAGAGGCTGGAGGAGGGAGAGAAACCAACCAAGTATCTCTCTAGATTGCTGGAGGTGACGAGAGTGAAGTAGAGATGGGAGGAGATTATAGAAAGAGATGGCTGCTTGGTGACTGGGGTCCAGGGGATCCTTGGGGAGCTTAGAAGTCATTGGGGGAAGCTGTGGAGTGAGGAGGAGGGTGGTGTGGACAGTGAGGCCATTGCAGAGTGTTTGGAGGACTGGTGTCCCCCAGAGGTAGAGGGGCTTGAGGAACTGATGAGACTGGTGAGAGAGGAGGAAATCCTGTATATCTTGGTAGCTATAAAGTCAGGAACTGCCCCTGGAGAGGACAGGCTGCCTTGGGACTTCTGGAAGAAGATGGTGAAGGTAGAGGAGGTGTGCCAGGAGATGAGGGGTATGTGTGATGAGGTAATTGAGTCTGGGTTTTGGCTAGGTGGTCAGAAGTTAGGGTTGGTGGCACTTCTATATAAGGACAAGAGACAGAGGGAGGACTGGAAGAATTGGCAACCAATCATGCTCCTGGATATGAACAGAAAGTTGGTCATAAAGATATTGGTGGCAAGACTGCAAGTAGTAGTACAGTAGGTCCTAGAAGAAGAGCAGTGAGGCTTTATTGGGGGACAGTTGATTAGAGATGGTACAGCTTGGGTGCATGGGGTTATTGAAGAAGCATGGGCTACTGGGGTGGATGGCCAGCTGGTTTTCTTGAACCAAGAGAAAGCTTATGATAGGGTATGGTAAGTCTGGCTGAAAAAGGTACTGGAGAGAATTGGGATATCTGAGGAGCTGGGAAATGCAATTGTCTGCCTTCTGGAAGGTAGTCAGGCAGCAATCATAGTGAATAGACACAGGAGAGGTACCTTCCTTGGGTGAGAGGTCCCCCAGAGAGACCCCCTGTTACTCATTCTGTATGCTCTGTCCTTGGAGCCATTATTGGACAGAGTCAGGAGGAGAGTCAAAGGGCTGACTGTGCTGGGAGTAAATTGAAAAGTGAGGGCCTTTGTGGACAACATGATGGTGGGCCTGGGGACTATTGCAGATGTGACAGAGCTTAAAGAGACTGTAGGATGGTATGAATAGTGCTTTGGGCAGAAGCTGAACTGACACAAGTATGAAACAATAGTCTTGGGGAATAGATTGGTTGGAGGGGACATTATTGGAACAATTGTCCCCCCTGGGGAGGCAGTGCAGTATCTGGGGATCTTTCTCTTGATATATGGGTCAGTTCTGCTTAAGGCCTGGTGGGAGGCCAAGGTGGGAGTGTGGGGAGATGTACTGAGGAGCTGGAGAGAGTGATATATATCTCTGGCTGGTAGAGTGACTATTTTGAATATTTACTGGATATCAAAGCTGTGGTATTTGATATACTATTTGGACTTTCTGGCATGGGTGGTCAAGAGGCTACTGAAGCTGGCAAGAGAGTGAATTTGGGTAGACTGCTGAAGTCAGATTAAGTAGGAGGTCTTGGTGACACCAGTAGAGAGGGGGGGCCTGGGCCTGGTGGATTTCCCAAAGTATCTACATTGTCTTCATACCTGGTGGTTGAAGAGAGTAGTAATGCTGATAGGGAGTAGATGGGTCTCACTGATGCAGAAGGTGTGGGAGGTGAGATATGCCCTCCAGGGGTCTTCTGGAGACCTTTTGATATTGGTGGAAGGGAGAGGAAGTAGAAGACTTCAGTATAGGGGGTTCTGGTGGAGGGTGGCTGAGGGGGTGCATAGAATTGGTATTAGGTAGGAGGGCTGTGCTGAGGTAGAGCAGCAGAGAGAGGGGAGTGGCAGTAGTATAGACTGCTGCTGGGCAGGATGTTAGCAATGGACTTTGATCTGAGAGATGGAGTGAAAAGTCAGAGTGGTATAGGGCAGGACCTTTGGCCAGAGGGATAGAAGTGAGTAGGGATTAGAGAGGAGTGGGACTGGAGAGGACTGTGGACCTGGGGTATGGAGATGAAGTGGCTACCCCCCAAGTTCTGGGTGGTGTAGTGGAGAGTACTGAGGTGAAATATAATATTGAACTTTAGATCAAGTCATCTGATTCCAGGAGGGGCCTTTGAGTATAAGGAGTATCAAGGGGTAGGGCAGGAGGAGGGGGTGGTGCAGACCCCAGAATATTTGGCTTGGAGAGTGTGAGGTGCTGGATGGATTCTGGGAGGTGGTGGGAGGTAGATTGAGTGGGTGCTACAGGAGTTGTAGGATTGGTCACTTGGGGGTATTAAAGAAAAAAATGCTGGGGGAGGTTAGTAATGAATGGCTCATGTTGGGGTAGACTTTGGCAATATGGGTAGGGCTAGTGGGTCACTGGCAGGCAGTATTTGAGAAGGGCAGACTGATGTCAAAGGAGGAGAAGGTGGTAAGGTGAGAGGGATTGCTAGTTAACTTGCTGTCAGGGTGGCAGAAAAGGTGGGGCCCACAGAGAAGTTACTGTCAGAAATTAGTGGAGACCATATGTAATAAGAGTAAGAGAAGAGTATGAGTTGTAGGTGGGGAGGTTGTATTTGCAAGAGTAAGAATAGAGGGGTAAGTAATAGAGAGGGTGAAATAGAGTAGGGTTGAGAAGAGACTACTAGTGTAGTATGAGGACATCTTCAATATTATAGATAGTTAATAAATGGGACTACAGCCTATAGAAA
>RQIL01020898.1:0-10017 GCA_003951145.1 Jimgerdemannia lactiflua | reverse complement strand
TTCCATAGTAATGGGCAGTCCTTCGAATATCTCCATGAGGCTCATGAGGTGGCCTTGGTGGTTGTCTCGGAGGGGGGTAGTATAGAAACCTGGCAAAGTGGGTTCAGTTTGTTGGCTTCCCACTGCGACGCAGTTGCTTCCAATGTAATCAGCTACTTCAGATTCCACCCAGTTGACTTCTTCGGTAGTGAGGTGGACAATATTCCTAGCAGTTACTCCTTGTAAGTGCGCAATGGCCCAGAGAACATGGTGGAAGATTTGGTGGATGCAGAGGGCTCTCTTGATAAGCCGGCCGGTAGTTAACAATTTGGCAGCAAGGTCTTCTTGGTCCTTCTCTTGGGTCTCATTGTGAAGGCGGTGGCCAATCTCATAGTTATGCCAGAGAGTCATCCGGTCAGTTGTGTCCTTGAGCTGCTGAGTCATGATGTACTGATAGTTGATAAAGTGTCCAAGGTCTTCGGTATAGAAGTTCAGGTGGTCTGTGGTATCTGGGCACCAGATGGCCTGCTTGATGGCATCGAAGACAATGGTCTTGAGACTTGGCAAAGGAGTAGAGCAGTGGGAGGTCTGGTTGAAATAATGGGTGAGAGGCATTGTGTGTAGAGTACTTGTTCTTTGGTGGCAGTTCTTGAGGCTGAGGCTAGGTCCTTTAAATAACGTGGTCTTCATTTCGACTTGGATCATCTTGTCTCTTTTGGTGTGATCACTTGACGGTTTTGACTGGTCATGGGTTGTTATGCCATAATGTCATCTGATCCTAGCAGTCACAGAGTACTCTGAATTCAGACATGGTCGATTGTAGATGTCACATCTGCCCCTTGCAAAATTAGAGCTGTCCTCGGCGGTGAGGGTTACACAGAGTCAGGGGGTCTTAACTGCAGAGACAGATAGAATGCCGGTGCATTTGTAAGGACTGGCTATCTTTGTCTAAGGTGAGGGCTCCCATAGTCGCGGCTGGGGGTTCGAACCTCTCGGAAATGGTTTTCCTGTAATCTGAGGCAATTTCTAGTAGCAACATCTGTTACGCTGATGGGCTTGAGAAGTGAACCGATGCAATCGGCTTCTTGGGTTCAACTGAAGCATCTGTCATTCTTCATCGGAGGTGATACAGATGAAGTGAGGAGAGTTGCTCAAATGCATTTTGCTTCCCTTGGGTAGTAGAGCCTTATGCGGTTGCAGTGTATCTTGGTCTTGAGTAAAACTCCATCCATGGTCTTGAGTTGGTAGATGTGATTCATGAAGACTTAGTGAATGAGATATGGTCCTTCCCATTTTGGCTCGAGCTTGGCACTCCAGTTTCCTTCTATGATGGTACGGTATATCAGAACTTGCTGCCCGATAAGCAGGGGGTCCAAATCGGCTTTGTGGTCATAGTACTTCTTTTGTCGTTCTTGTGCTTTGGTGATAAATCCTCATGCTTGTTGGCATACTTTGTGTAACCAGGTGATCTCTTCTGTGACCATCTCATCAAATCGGGCTGGACTGGTTTGGCAGGATCTTGTGCTTCTTGGCCATACACTAGATAGAAAGGAGTCTGTTGAGTAGCTGCTGCCTTGGAGGTGCAGATGCTGAATAAAATGGCGGGCAGATAGATGTCCCAGTTCAGTTGATCTCCGGTCCTGCTGAGGCCTCGCTTGATGGTCTGGTTCATTCGTTCCGTGAGTCCATTCGCCTGGGGGTGGTAAGCCATTGTTGGTCGTAGCTTGATCTTAAAGCTGCTTGCAAAGGTCTTCATGGCTTTGTTGACAAACTCGGGGCCCTGGTCTGTGATAATTTCTTTGGGGGCAATATGGCGGCTGAAGACTTCATCATACAGGATCCCAATAATTGTCTGGGCGTTGGCGGTTTCAATGGCAAAGGCTTCTGGCCATTTTGTCAGGTGGTCTTCGATAGTGAGGATATAATGTCTTCCTTGGCTGGTTACTGGCAGGGGTCCAATGATATCTATTCCCAGTCTTTGGAAGGCTCCAGCTGGTGCTGCAATTGGCATTAATGGTGCTCGATTGGTGGGTTTCTGTCGGTATCTTTGGCAGGTAACACATTGTTGGATATGTGCTGAAATTTGTTTCCTCATCTTGAGCCACCAGTATCACTTCTTGATTCTTGCAATAGTAGCGCCAATTCCTCGATGTGCATTCTGGTCATGATTTGTTATCAGGATTTTTGGTACTTCATCTTCTCTTGGAACTCGGATGTATCGATCTCCTTCTACTCTCCAAAGTTCACTGTCGCCTTCTTGAAATTTCTTGAGATTCCTTTGGGTGAACAGCTTGTGGGCAGGCTGTATTCCTTTCTTGAAGCTCCTATGGTGAAGGCTCCAGATGAGGGTGAGGCATAGATCTTGGTTCATTTGGGCGAGCGGGAAGTAGCCTTCTCTTGTGGGGGCTCCTTCCGTTCTTGTTGAGTTCAGGGGATTCTTGACAGGGTATCGACATTGGAGTTCTTGGCACCTTTCTTGTAGATGATGGTGAACTAGTATTCTTGTAAGGACATTATCCATCTTGCAAAGATTCCTGAGGGCTCTGGTTTCTTGAACAACCATTGTAGGGCTTGATGGTCTGTGATGAGGGCGAATCTCTTTCCTAAGAGATAGTGGTGGAAATGGTCTACTGCCCATACTACTGCCAGGCATTCCAATTTGGTGGCTCTGTAGTTTGCCTGCAATTCGTTTGTAGCCTTGCTAGCATATTTGATAACATGCTCTCTTTTGTGGTCATCTTGCTGTGACAGGATTGATCCAAGTCCTAGGGCTGATGCATCGGTTGCCAAGATGAAGGGTTTGTTGAAATCTGGTCACTCCAGAACTGGGGCTTCAGTGAGGGCCTTCTTGAGTAGATCAAAAGACTTTTGCTGGTCTCCCTTCCAGTAGAATGGCTGGTCCTTCTTGGAGATGTCTCAGAGAGGTGCTGCCTTGTCTGAGAATCTTGGGATAAATTGCCAGTAGTAGGATGCTAATATGAGGAAGGACAGGGTCTCCTTGGGTGAGGAGGGGGTTGGGTAGTTCTTGACCTTCTCCACCTTGCGGGGGTCAGCATGCATGCCTTGGGCTGAGACAACATATCCCAGATATTTGACTTGATGTTTTCCAAAGAAGCACTTCTTGGCATTGAGTCTGAGTCCTGAGCTTTGGATGGTATTGAATACTTCGCGGAGGTCTTGCAAATGCTGCTCGAATGTCTCGGAGTAGATGATTACATCATCTATGTAGACTAGCACATTTCTCCTGATGAGGTCCCGGTAGACATGGTTCATCATTCGTTGGAATGAGGCTGGGGCATTGCAGAGTCCAAATGGCATTCGAAGGTATTCATACTGTCCTCATCTGGTGATGAAGGCCGTCTTGCAGACATCTTCCTGGGCAATGGGGATCACTTGGAATCCTTGGAACTGGTCAGTGGTCGTCATATACTTGGCTTTTCCGAGGGTATTGAGGAGGTCGTCAATTCTTGGCAGGGGGTAGGCATCTTCTATAGTGACCTTGTTGAGTTTTCTGAAGTCCACAACTAGTCTCCATCCTTCTTTCTTTGGCATGATAATTGCTGGTGAAGCCCAGGGGCTTGATGAGGGTCTGATAACTCCGTTTCGTAGCATTTCATCTATGTGTTGTTGTTTGAATTCGATCAAGTGGTGTAGTGTTCGGTAGGGGCATTGTCGGATTGGTTTCGCATCTCCAGTATGTATAGGGTGTTCTCCGTATTGGTATGGTGGGAAATTATTGTATGTGGTGATAAATATATCCTTGTATTCTTCTATCAACTCTTGTATCTGCTGTTGTTGTTCCTTGGTTAGAGTTGCCTCGATGTCAATGGCTTTGATTGCTGATTTTGCTGAGTCTTCCTCCCTGGTACCGTCAGTCTCACTGGAGAGGACTTGCCAATTCCCAAAAACTCATAGACTTCTTCCTCGTAGGTATCTATCAGCAGTTCGAAATATCCCAGTATTGTTCCTTTGGGGATAGTGATCACCTCGAAGCCCATGTTTCTGATAGGGATGTGGATTGGCGATATCTGGTCATGAATTCGTTCCTCGGCCAGAAGCAGGTGATACTTCTCTCGAAGCTCCATCCACAGTTCAAAAATCAGGTTGTCGGCTTTCACTGGGAGGTGCACATCAAGGCCTCATTGCTGATATGGCTGGAGGATGATTTCCTCTCTTGCTCAGATGGGGTGGCAGATGTGGGGCTTCATTTGCCTGAACTGGGCAACTCTTGCTACATAGACCTCGATGGGTGGTACTGGATGGTCTCTATTTGTGCTTCTGAATCCTCCTTGTCCTCTCTCCATACTGTCCAGCTGCTTTACCTCTTGAATTGTAGGCTGTGAAGTCTTGATGAAAAGAATCTAACAGATGGCCTTCAGGGGGTTGAAACATTGGTGATTCCTTCCATGATTGCGGATGATGACTTTCAGAGATCCTCGGTAATCTTGGTCAATAACTCCTCCTTTGATGGTGATTCCTTTGGCTGCCAAAGATGATCTTGATGCTAGTTGTCCATAGAGTCCTGGCGGAATAGCGAGTGCAATTTGAAGATTAAAGGTCTTGGTGCTTCTAGGTTGGATTGTTGTTTGATATGGGAGACAGAGATCATATCCAACTGATCCTTCAGTTTGTGCAAGGGGAGGCTATGCCCATAGCAAGAGTAGCTTGACTTGAATAACTGGATGGGTCTTGAGGAAAGGCTCTCCAGCGGCTGCGATTGCAGGTGAGAACTCCATCTGTTCTGGCTTGAAGAATGGCCAATGCGCTCCTGTCTTTGGGTTTCTTGTATAGTTGAACCCAGTCTTTCCAAGGGGGTCCAGGGTTTCCATGAGGGTGAAGGCGAGGTTGACTCCTTCTTTTCCTTAGTGTGGGCAGCAGTACCAGCAGATGATAGCGAGAACTTCCAGAGGTAGGTCCCAAATAGTGGTCTTGCTTTTGGCTTCACAGTCTCCTTCATGGTCAATCTTCTTGCACTTCCAGCAGGCCCAACAAATTCAAGGTTCTTGTAAGGTGGGATCCTTTCTCTTGACTCAACTTCTGTGGACATCTTTGCTGAGGTGAACACTTCGATGTTCGCACCAGTAGCAGGTGAAGGTCTTCCCACAATCACAGTGTCCCTTCTTAACAAAGCCTTCATTTCATTCCTTGACTTCCTTGCTGGTGGGGTACCTCTTCCGTTACTTGTCATAGGTTGGCAGGGTGACTTGAAGGGCACAGGTGATGGTATAGGTACTGTTGCTGTCCCTTTTGATGGTGAGAGTTTCCACAGGTTGGTGGGAGAGAACCTTTTGCTGTTCTTGGTAAGTCTTCTTGAAAGTCTTCGGGGGTAGAGGCTGAACTCGGCTGTGGACTGGTGCTCATTTCATTTCATCTTTATCGATAATTGTTGGCATCGGAATCTTCTTGAGATCTAGGACTTGGCAGGAATTGCAATTATCCCTTAGTGAGTAGAAGCGTTTGAAATGCTCACACATGCCTAGGTGGAAGGCTCGTGAAATTCGGTTTTCTATCAGTGGGGGTGGTGGTTGTGTGGATGGTCCTGCAAAATCAAGTGCTGCTCTTTCATTGTTGGCTCTGTCAATGCTTTCAGCTAGACCTTCGATGTCAATGACTCCAACAAAGGGTTCTTCAGGCTTGCTATCTTGATCTCTAGGGGCATCGAAGTCGCTTCCCATTTCTTGCAGGAAATTCGCTTCACTCTCATCTTCATTCTCGGTAGTGGTAGGTGTGTCGCCATGTCCATGCCATTCTATCTTGGGGGCTGAACTCGACTTCCTTGATGATGCTCTCGACTCAATGGGTACCTTGTGCTTTTGTCCATGGATGGTGAAGACTAGGAGCTGTTTTCTGATGTCCACGTTGGCTCTGACTCGGTGCATCCAATCTGTTCCCAAGATCAGGTCATAGGAGGTCGCAGGGGTCACAATGGCTTGTGGTACGTTGAGGCAAGCTTTCCCAACTTGAATGGAGATATCTTGTACAAGTCCAAGGGGGGTCGATGCTGATCCATTGGCCATGATGACTCTTGCTTTGGTTCCTTCGTCAATTCCCCAACTGATTCTCTCCAGCATCCTTTGAGTGATGATACAGACTGCTGCTCCGGTGTCAATGAGAATCCAGGCATTTTCTCCATGCACTTTTCCACTCGCAAGTCTGGTGGATTGATGATCATGTCATCGGCTTTCATGCACTGTGTGAATAGTACTGGGTTCTTGTGTGTGTAGTCCTTGGACAGGAAGTTTCTTGGTATCTTCCTTGGCTTCCTTCAGGAATTTTCGCCTAACTTCTGGGGCATTCTTGAGTACTTGCTCGATGGTGAGACCTGCATTCTGTTGACGGATCCCAAAGTGAGGCTGCTGCATGAGGTTTGCTGCTCCTTCAGTGTTTGGCTCCTTGAGGGCGAGGTCTCTCATTTCTGATGGGCATCTCATCTGCTGAGGACTCCACACTCATATGCTCATCTTCTTCGAGGTCGGGCAGGGAAGTAGTCCTGGATGCTCTTGATGGTCCAGCTTTGGGCTCAGGGGTGTCCCTTCTAACTCGCTTGTTGTTTTCCGGTGGAGTGTCTGAGGAGAAATGGGCATGTCTTGGGTGCTTGCCTGTAGATACTGTCACTGGTGGCAGTGGGGGTGGGATCCTTGGTGGTCTTCCTCGCCCTCTGGTCTGTGCGGGGGTGGCATCCCAAGTTACCTTGGATGGGAAGGCTTCATAGTACGGATAGACATCATCTTGTTTGTGAAGCCAGGCTGCTTCTTCTTCCATTTCTCATGTCTCTCCATCCATCTGAATGAGGTTGACATTTCTATCATTGGACTGAGTAGCTTGCTTCCTTGGGCAGTACCTCTGGATGTGGCCTTGGTTTCCGCAGTAGAAACAAGTAGAGGTGTGGGGACCGGTTGTAGCTGAGCCTACAGTTGCAGCTGGTGGTGCCTGAGAAGAGCTCCTGTTGTCTTGTTATCGGTAGTCTGGCCTATTGTCACGACGGTAATCTTGTTGTCTTCCTCCTTGATTCTTCAGATGTGCCACTGCGATGGCTAGGTCCTTCATTTGTTTCATGAGGATGGTCATTGGGTCTTCTTGTACTCTTGGTGGCTGCTGTTGCAGTTGACTGAATTGGACTTGGGTTGAGGGTGGGGATCTGCTCTCGAGATTGGCTAGCCAGGCCCTGAGGAAAGCATTCTCTTGCTCTGCTGTGGTAGATCCTCGAGATCTTGGAGGTTCGGCTCTGGCTGGCTCACAGTGGTCTTGCTGGGCTGGTCTATAGTCTGCTTCCCAACATCCCTGTGCTTCGGCAACTTGCTGCTCAATACTCCGATAACCCATCCTAATGACTTGCCTTCTGAGTTCTGGATATAGGCCATTGAGGAAGGTAGTGGATGCCAATGCCAGTTGGACTGCAGGCTGTAGGTTCGCCTTGATCATATGCACTTGAATTCGATAGTAGAAACTCTTCGGGGTTTCGTTGACAGCTTGGGTCATATAGGTCAGAGCTTCTTGTGCTTCTTGTTGGCGTTCAAGTCCATTGAACTGGACACGGAGCCAGTTCTTGTGGATGGTGCACCTTTGGGGGTAGTCTGCATTCCCAAGATGGTCGATGCATTCTTGTCTATAGATATCTCCTCCGATAACCTTGGCCTGGTTGTATTTCTGCAAGGCTGGGCCTCTCAAAAGTGACTCGATGATTCTGAGTTGTCTTTGGGCATCCCATTGCTTGGCGGCTGCTTGTACTTCGATTTCTCCAATGAACTCCTCGATATCTTCATCATCTGCACCATAGAACTTCTGAAGGTAACTCATGTCTGATTCATCTTCACTGTCCTCATAGTCTGAGTCTGGTTTGGGGGTAGTGTTCCTTGAAGGTCCTTGTGGAGAGGGGGTTGGTGAAGGCGTTCGATGTATAGGAAGTGGTGGTGGGGGGCAGTGTCTTGGTGGTATAGGGGATCTGGGTCTGCTGAATAAGGCCGGGGTATAGGTTCTTGAAGGTGGTGATCTCCTGAGTGACTGGTAGCGGCTATCAAATGCTAAGGCCCTGAGAGAAGCGTTGTTCCTTGTCTCTTGTAAATAGTAGCAGGGAGTAAGGGACCAGGGTCCTGAAGCTCGAACAACTGATGGTGCAAGTGGACTGATGTAACTGATGATGGATTCGTCTGCCCCTTGCGGCTGTGAAGTGGGGGAGTCTGGTTCGCCTTGCTGAAGGTCTGGGTTGCTATCGGTATGATGGTATAGGTTGAACTCGTCTTGTAGATTGTATGGATGATAGTCCTCTTCTCCTTCAGATGTCTCGAAGTAAACTTGGTCTAAAGGGGTGGCTCGATTGACGACTGTAGTGATATAGTCACTCTGGTCAGAGTTCTTTCTGTAGATTCGGGTCTGGTACTCCTCCGGGGGATTGTCTTCTAGATCTTGAAGCTGAAGGGGTTCTGGTTGTCCTCTGAGTTGTCTTCTCTCCCTTGAGGTCAAGCCGTAGTCTGGGTCACTTCTATCCTCGGATTCAGTCTTCTGGCTGCTATTCTTGAAGAGGGATCTGGCTGCTGTTCTGACAATGGTGTGGGCCTTCTTTTCCACTGAAGAGGGCTGTCTCTGAACTTGTTGCTGGCTGCTAGGTTCTCCTAGAGTCTCCAATGTAGATGGCTACTGGGTTCTTGAGCCAAAAGGTCAAGTCTTTAGAAAACTATTCCCAGTTGAGCCCCCAAAATGTGGCATGCATTTTGTATAACTATAAGCTTCTTGCATGGCTTAATGATGCCACTTGGTGAAGCGTGGTCGATATGTATATCGAAATAAAGGGCAAATACAGGTCGGTGGTTACATGACGGGTCATTCGAAATGTCGGCAAAGTCGGCAGTCAATGGTTGATGATGGCGAAGGGTTGATGGCTCATGGCTCGGTTGTTTAGTGGTATAATAGATGGACTTTCCTAGTGGCAATTACTTGGGTACGTGAGGCTCGAATATGTGTGACGGTCGGTGAATTCAGCGGTTCGTGGCGCAGCGGGTAAAGAAAATGGAGGTCGACAGCTCGCTTGTCCGTCTGACTTGTTAACTTGACGACGTCAGGTGAATGGCAATGGGTGACGGCTGTGCTGGCTTTCAAGCTAAGTATACTTGGGTTCCTTGGGTCTTTATACTTGAATATATGGGGCTTGAATCTTGAATGCAGGCTGAATGGCGATTCGAACAGGCGGTTGGTCCGAATGTGGGATCTCAGTGATGGTCTTGGCAGTCTTTTGTATTGTAATGGTGGCAAAAGTAACTTGACTGACTTGAATCTCGGGTGCGGTTTCCTTAACTTGGCGGCGGTCTTGAGTCTTTTCCCAAAGTTCTTACACTCGACTGCTCGTCTTTCAGAACTTAAGTTGGCGGTTAAACCAATGGACTTGGTGTCTTGAATCTTGAATGGCGGTCAGTTCTCTCGAAGTTCATGGCAGTCTATGGTGGCGAATTCAAATGGCGCTCGGTTTTTTAGCGGTGGTCTTGAACAAGAGTTATCCTTGGCTCTTGGAGTCTTTTCCCAAAGTTTCTCAAAAACTTAAGTTGGTTGCGAACTACTTTTCTGCAAAACCAATTGACTGAGGTTTATTCACTCTAAGAATACAGGTTATTTATACAAGTTTGCTAGCTATAGGGGGGGGCAGCTAAGGTATACTACGTTGTGGCGAACATTGCTATGTTATTGGCTTGCCGGCAGTGAAGGGAGTTTGCTGGATAAGGATACAGGTGTAATGCTGAATGCAGATGCGCTATTGGCTTGCCAGCAGTGAAGGTTGATTACACTGAAGTACGGATGCACCATTGGTTTGCTGGCAGCAAGGAGCTTACTGTTCTTATATTATCAGTGGCAATGGGTTACTTGCTGTGCGATTGGCTTACCGGTGGCGAGGACTTCGGTGGTTAAACTATTGGCTTGCCAGCAGCAAGGGGCTTCGGCGATTTATGTCATGAGGGTTAGGGTCTTGTGCTGCTGACAAGAAATGTTTGGGGGTGGCTATCTGTCATGGGGGGTTAAACTATAACACACTTGTGGGGGGAAGGGTATTTG
>RQIL01020887.1:0-19486 GCA_003951145.1 Jimgerdemannia lactiflua | reverse complement strand
TTAATATATACTTGTTTAATATACTTATACTTATTATATTAACTAAACTCATTATATTGTTATATTAATTAAATATAGATAAGTAAGCTTTATATGTATTTACTTATTAGACTTTCTGATTATATCTACATATGTATGTTGTGGCATGCATTTTGTATAACTATATGCTTTGAGCATGGCTCAATGTGCCACTTGATGAAGCACAGTGTATATAATGAGATGTGTTTGCAGCGATTACAGACAATGGTCATGTGATCGACTTGTTCGAAAAGTACGTTGATGGGTTGGCAGTTGATGACAGTGGCTTGGTTGATAATGATGATGAGAATTCGGGTCGATGGCTTGGATGTTTAGTGGATAATAGATGGACTTTTCCTAGTGGCAATTACTTGCTGGCTGAGGCGATGATTACTTGGGTATGTATGCTGAATATGGGGTTCGATTAACATGCATGATAGTTGGTCAATCTATCATGGCGCAGTACAGGTAAAGAAAATGGAGGTTGATGGCTCGCTTGTCCATCTGATTTGTTAACTTTGACGACATCGGAATGGAATGGTAGATCACAGGTCTCTGGAATGGCAGTGGTCCTGGCTTTCCTGAGCTAAGTATCCTTGGGTTCCTTGGGTCTTTATACTTGAATATACGGGTCTCAAATCTTGAATGCGGGGTGAATGCGTAGTCTGAATGATGATTCGAATAGGTAGTTGGTCTGAATGTATGGCAGGGTTGAATGCATGACAGGATCTTGGTGATGGTCTATTGGCGGCAGTCTTGAACTTAATGGCAGTTTTCCTGGCAGTGGTCTTGAGTCTTGTACACAGCAAGAGAAATTCTTTAACTCAAACCTTGAGGGATCATTGCTTTAGTTGTCTTGTTCTCAGAATTCTGGTCTCTTGGAGTCTTTTCCCAAAGTTCTTACACTCGAACTTAAGTTGGTTTATCTTACACTAGACTTCTCATTGTTCAGATAAAAGCCAATTGACTCAGTCTTGATTCTTGGATATCCAGGGTGGCAGTGATTTCCGTAACTTGGCGGTCCTTATACTTGAATACTCATAGCAGTCAGTTTCCTTAATGGTGGCAAGAGAAATTCTTTAACTCAAACCTCGAGCAATCATTGCTCTAGTTGTCTTGTTCTCAGAATTCTGGTCTCTTGGAGTCTTTTCCCAAAGTTCTCAAAACTTAAGTTGGTTGCGAACTACTTTACTGCAAAACCAATTGACTGAGGTTTATTCAGTCTAAGAATATGGGTTATTTATACAAGTTTGCTAGCTATGGGTGCGGCTAAGGTATACTATGTGGTGGCAAACATTTGTTATACTATTGGCTTATGCGATTTTCACAGCTGACATGCTAAATATAGATGCAACAAATGTTCATGCTGGGCGCGGATGTGTCATTGGCTTGCCAGTGGCGAGGACTTTGGTGGTTAAACTATTGGCTTGCTGGTAGCAAGGGCTTCAGTGATTTATGTAATTGGATTGCCAGTGGTGAGGTGCATACTGTTCTTACCTTATCAGTGGTGATGGATTACTTGCTGCATGATTGGCTTGCCAGTGGTGAGGAGCATCGCACCAGGAGTTATATCATAAGGGTCAGGGGTCTTGTGCTGCTGACAAGAAATGTTTGGAGAGGGTGGCTATCTGTTATAGGGGGTTAAACTATAACACACTTATGTGGGGGGGTATTTGTAAGCAACAAGAGGGTGCAGATATGTACTTTAAAAGGTATAGTACCCTTCGTCAGTGGCAAACAAATCATCTTGTTGGATTGTGACTTTGTCATTCCACTCTTCGAAAGGGGGAAGTGCTGGCCAAGAGGTGAGGGGATAGAATAGTGGCCAATCATCTTCAACAACATTCTCCAATCCTTGAACAGCTTGGATGCAGACAGAGGATTGATAAACTCTCTGCTGCTCTTCTTTCTCTGAGGACTCATTGGTTTCAGTGTCGGATGGGGCTGCTTCGGGAGTGGGGTCTTGGGTTCTTCAACCTTCTCCTCTTCTTCTTAATTCGGCTCCCAAATGATGTGGTGTGAATTGAGGTTAACAGAGTGGTGGGTAGCAGGTGTGGCTCCAGCAGGTACTTCTATGGTAATGAGTGGTCCTTCAAATATCTCCATGAGGCTCATGAGGTGACCTTGGTGGTTATCTCGGAGGGGGGTAGTATGGAAACCTGGCAAAGTGGATTCAGTTTGTTGGCTTCCCACTATGACACAGTTGCTTCTAATGTAATCAGCTACTTTGGATTCCACCCAGTTAACTTCTTCAGTGGTAAGGCAGATGATACTCCTAGCAGTCACTCCTTATAAGTGTGCGATGGCCCAGAGAACATGGTGGAAAATTTGGTAGATATGGAGGGCTCTTTTGATTAGCCGGCTAGTAGTTAACAGTTCAGCAGTAAGGTCTTCCCAGTCTTTTTCTTGAGTCTCATTGCGGAGGCAGTGGCTAATTTCATAGTCAGCCAGAGAGTCATCCGGTCAGTGGTATCCTTGAGCTGCTGCATCATAATGTACCGGTAGTTGATAAAGTGCCCAAGGTCTTCGGTATAGAAGTTCAGGTGGTCTGAGGTATCTGGGTGCCAGATAGCCTACTTGATGGCATCGAGAACAATGGTCTTAAGACTTGGCAAGGGGGTAGAATAGTGAGAAGTCTGGTTGAAATGGTAGATGGGAGGTATTGTGTGTAGAGTACTTGTTCTTTGGTAGTGGTTCTTGAGACTGAGGCTGGGTTCTTTAAATAACATGGTCTTTATTTCAGCTCAGATTATCTTATCTCCTTTTGGTGCAATCACTTGAGAGTTTAGGCTGATCATAGGTTATCATGCCATAATGTCGTCTGATCCTAGCAGTCACAGAGTACTCTGAATTCGGACATGGTTGATTGTAGACGTCACATCTGCTCCTTGCAAAATTAGAGCCGTCCTCAGTGGTGAGGGTTACACAGAGTTGAGTCATCTTAACTCCAGAGATGAACAGAATTTTGATGCATTTGTGAGGACTGGCCATTCTTGTCTAAGGTAAGTGCTCCCATAGTCACAGCTGGGGGTTCGAACCTCTCGGAAATGATTTTCCTGTAATCTGAGGCAATTTCTAGTAGCGACATCTGTTACACTGATGGACTGGAGAAGTGAACTGATGCAATCGGCTTCTTGGGTTCAGCTGTAGTGTCCATCATTCTTCATTGGAAGTGATACAGATTAAGTGAGGGAAGTTGTTCAAATGTGTTTTACTTCTCTGGAGTAATAGAGCCTTATGCGGTTGCATTGTATCTTGGTCTTAAGTAAAACTCCATCCATGGTCTTGAGTTGGTAGGTGTGATTCATGAAGACTTGGTGAATGAGTTATGGTCCTTCCCATTTTGGTTCGAGCTTGGCACTCCAGTTTCCTTCTATGATGGTATAGTATACCAGAACTTACTGTCCGATAAGCAGAGGATTCAAATCAGCCTTGTGGTTATAGTACTTCTTTTGTCATTCTTGTGCTTTAGCGATAAATCCATGTGCTTGTTGGCATACTTCGTGTAACCAGGTGACCTCTTCTGTGACTTGTCTTGTCAAATCTGGCTGGACTGGTTCGGCGGGATCCTGTACTTCTTGGTCATACACTAGATAGAAAGGGGTCTGTTGAGTAGCAGTTGCCTTGGAGGTACGAATGCTAAATAAAATTGCTGGCAGATAGATGTCCCAGTTTAGTTGGTCTCTGGTCCTGCTGAGACCTCGCTTGATGGTCTGGTTCATTCGTTCTGTGAGTCCATTCGCCTGGGGATGGTAAGCTGTTATTGGTCATAGCTTGATCTTGAAGCTGCTTGTGAAGGTCTTCATGGCTTTGTTGACAAACTTGCAGCCTTGGTCTGTGATAATTTCTTTGGGGACACCATGGTGGCTAAAGACTTCATTATACAGAATTCCGATGATTATCTGGGCATCGGCAGTTTCAATGGTAAAGACTTCTGGCCATTTCGTCAGATGGTCTTCGATGGTGAGGATATAGTGTTTTTCTTGGCTAGTTACTGGCAGGGGTCCAATGATGTCTATTCCTAGTCTTTGGAAGGCTCCAGCTAGTGCTGCAATTGGTATTAATGGTGCTCGGTCAGTGGGTTTCTGTCAGTATCTTTGGCAGGTATCACATTGTTGAATGTGTGTTGAAATTTGTTTCCTCATCTTGGGCCACCAGTATCACTTCTTGATTCTTGCAATAGTGGTGCCAATTCCTCAATGTGTGTTCTGGTCATGATTTGTTATCAGATTTTTTGGTATTTCATCTTCTCTTGGAACTCGGGTGTATCAATCTCCTTCTACTCTCCAAAGTTCACTGTCACCTTCTTGAAATTTCTTGAGGTTCCTTTGGATGAACAGCTTATGGGCAGGCTGAATTCCTTTCTTGAAGCTCCTATGGTGCAGGCTCCAGATGAGGGTGAGGTGTAGATCTTGGTTCATTTGAGCAAGCAGGAAGCAGCCTTCTCTTGTGGGGGCTCCTTTCCTTCTTGTTGAGTTCAGGGGATTCTTGACAGAGTATCGACATTGGAATTCTTGGCACCCTTCTTGTAGATGATGGTGAACTGGTATTCATGTAAGGATATGATCCATCTTGCGAAGATTTCTGAGGGCTCTGGTTTCTTGAACAACTATTGTAGGGCTTGATGGTCTGTAATGAGGGCAAATCTCTTTCCCAAGAGATAGTGGTAGAAATGGTCTACTGCCCATACTACTGCTAGGCATTCCAACTTGGTGGCTCCATAGTTTGCCTGTGATTCATTTGTGGCCTTGCTAGTATATTCGATAACATGCTCTCTCTTGTGGTCATCTTGCTGTGACAGGATTGATCCAAGTCCTAGTGCTGAGGCATTGGTTGCCAGGATGAAGGGTTTGTTGAAATCTGGTCGCACCAGAACTGGGGCTTCAGTGAGGGCCTTCTTAAGTAGATCAAAAGACTTTTGCTGGTCTTCCTTTCAGTAGAATGGCTGGTCCTTCTTGGAGATGTCTCTGAGAGGTGCTGCCTTATCTGAGAATCTTGGGATAAATAGCCAGTAGTAGGATGCTAACATGAGGAAGGATAGGGTCTCCTTGGCTGAGGTGGGGGTTGGGTAGTTCTTGACTTTCTCCACCTTGCGGGGGTCAGCATGTGTGCCTTGAGCTGAGACAACATATCCCAGATATTCAACTTGGTGTTTTCCAAAGAAACACTTCTTGGCATTGAGTCTGAGTCCTGAGCTTCAGATGGTATTGAATACTTCATGGAGGTCTTGCAAATGCTGCTCAAATGTCTTGGAATAGATGATTATATCATCTATGTAGACTAGCACATTTCTCCTGATAAGATCCCAGTAGACATGATTCATCATTCATTGGAATGAGGCTGGGGCATTGCAGAGTCCAAATGGTATTCAAAGGTATTCATACTGTCCTCATCTGGTGATGAAGGCTGTCTTGCAGATATCTTCCTGAGCAATGGGGATCACTTGGAATCCTTGGAACTGGTCAGTAGTAGTCATGTACTTGGCTTTTCCAAGGACATTAAGGAGGTCATTGATTCTTGGCAGAGGGTAGGCATCTTCTGTTGTGATCTTGTTGAGTTTTCTGAAGTCCATGACTAGTCTCCATCCTTCTTTCTTTGGCGTAATAATTGCTGGTAAAGCCCAGGGGCTCGATGAGGGTCTGATAACTCTGTTTTGTAGCATTTCATCTATATGTTGTTGTTCAAATTCAATCAAGTGGTGTGGTGTTTGATAGGGGTATTGTCGGATTGTTTTTGCATCTCCAGTATGTATAGGGTGCTCTCCATATTGGTATGGTGGGAAGTTATTGTATGTGGTGGTAAATATATCCTTGTACTCTTCTATCAACTCCTGTATCTGTTATTGCTGGTTCTTGGTTAGAGTTGTCTCAATGTTGATGGCTTTGATTGCTGAGCTTGCTGAGTCTTCCTCCCTGGTACCATCAGTCTCACTGGAGAGGGCTTACCTTTTCCCAAAAACTCATAGACTTCTTCTTTGTATGTGTCTATCAGTGGTTCGAAATATCCCAGTATTGTTTCTTTGGGGATAGTGATCACCTTGAAGCCCATGTTTCTGATAGGGATGTGGATTGGCGACATCTGATCATGAATTCGTTCCTTGGCCAAGAGCAGGTGATACTTCTCTCAAAGCTCCATTGATGGTTTGAAAATTAGGTTGTTGGCTTCCACTGGGAGGTGCACATCAAGGCCTCATTGCTGATATGGCCGCAGGATGATGTCTTCTCTAGCTCGAATGGGGCGGCAGATATGGGGCCTCATTTGCCTGAACTGGGTGACTTTTACTACATGGACCTCAATGGGTGGTGCCTGTGGGTCCCTGTTGGTGCTACCAAATCCTCCTCATCCTCTCTCAGTGCTGTCCAGCTGCTTTATCTCTTGAATGGTAGGCTGAGAGGTCTTGAGGAAAAGAATCTGACAGATGGCCTTCAGGGGGTTGAAGCATTGGTGATTCCTTCCATAATTGCGAATAATGACCTTCAGAGATCCTCGGTAGTCTTGGTCAATAACTCCTCCTTTGATGGTGATTCCCTTGGCTGCCAAAGATGATTTTGATGCTAGTTGTCCATAGAGTCCCAGTGATATAGCAAGTGCAATTTGAAGATCAAAGGTTTTGGTACTTCTAGGTCAGATTGTTATTTGATATGGGAGATAGAGATTATATCTGACTGATTCTTCTGTTTGCATGTGGGAAGGCTGTGCTCATGGTGAGAGTAACTTGACTTGAACTACCAGGTGGGTCTTGAGGAATAGTTCTCCAGCAGCTGCGATTGCGGATGAGAACTCTATTTATTCTGGCTTGAAGAATGGCCAATGCGCTCCTGTCTTTGGGTTTCTCGCATAGTTGAACCCGGTTCTTCCGAGGGGGTCCAGGGCTTCCATGAGGGTGAAGGCAAGGTTGACTCCTTCTTTTCCTTGGTGTGGGTGGCAGTACCAGCGGATGATAGCAAGAACTTCCAGGGGTAGGTCCCAAATGGTGGTCTTGTTTTTGGCTTTGCAGTCTCCTTTGTGGTCGATCTTCTTGCACTTCCGGCAGGCCCAATGAATTCGAGATTCTTGTAGGGTGGGGTCCTTTCTCTTGACTTGACTATTATGGACATCTTTGCTGAGGTGGACACTTCGATGTTCACACTAGTAGCAGGTGAAGGTCTTCCCACAATTGCAGTACCTCTTTTTAACAAAGCCTTCATTTCATTCCTTGACTTCCTTGCTGGTGGGGTACCTCTTCCGATACTTATCATAGGTTGGCAGGGTGACTTTAAGGGTACGGGTGATGGTATAGGAGCTGTTGCTGTCCCTTTCGATGGTGAGAGTCTCCACAGGTTGGCGAGAGAGAACCTTTTGCTGTTCTTGGTAAGTCTTCTTGAAGGTTTTCAGGGTTGGAGGCTGCACTCAGCTGTGGACTGGTGCTCATTTCATTTTATCTTTATCGATAATTGTTGGCATCAGAACCTTCTTGAGATCTAGGACTTGGCAGGCATTACAGTTATCTCTTAGTGAATAGAAGCATTTGAAATGCTCGCATGTGCCTAGGCAGAAGGCTCGTGAAATTCAGTTTTCTATCAGTGGGGGTGGTGGTTGCATGGATGGTCATGCAAAATCAAGTGCTGCTCTTTTGTTGTTGGCTTTGTCGATACTTTCAGCTAGACCTTCGATGTCAATGACTCCAACAAAGATTTCTTCTGGCTTGCTATCTTGATATCTAAGGGCATCGAAGTCACTTCTTATTTCTTATAGGAAATTTGCTTCACTCTTATCTTCATCCATGGTTGTGGTGAGTGTGTCACCATGTCTATGCCATTCTGTCTTGGGGGCTGAACTCAACTTCCTTGATGATCCTCTTGACTCGATGGGTACCTTGTGCTTCTGTCCATGAATGGAGAAGACTAGAAGTTGCCTTCTGATGTCCACATTGGCTCCGACTTGGTGCATCCAATCTGTTCCCAAGATTAGGTCATAGGAGGTTGCAGGGGTGACGACAGCTTAAGTCATGAAGGTCAGAGCTTCTTGTGCTTCTTGTTGGCATTCAAGACCATTGAACTAGACACAGAGCCAGTCTTTGTGGATGGTATATCTTTGTACATAGTTTGCATTTGGTATAAGGTGAGCAAGTTGTTCCACCCTGAAGATTTCTCCTCTATTCTGTTTGGCTTGGTTGTATCTCTGGAGGGCTGGGCCTCTCAAAAGTGATGCCACAATGCTGAGTTTTCTTTCTGCATCTCATCGCTTGGCGGCTGCTTGTACTTTGATTTCTCCAATGAACTTCTCGATATCTTCATTATCTGTACCATAGAACTTCTGTAAGTAGCTCATGTCTGGCTTATCCTCACTATTCTCGCTATCTGATACTGGTTTGGGAGTAGTGTTCCTTGATGGTCCTTGTGGGGAAGGGGAAGGTACTCAATGTATAGGGGGTACAGGCAGAGGGCGGTGTCTTGATGGTGTAGGGGATCTGGGTCTGCTGAATAAGGCCGGGGTGTAGGCTCTTGAAGGTGGTGATCTCCTAAGTAACTGGTAGTGGCTATTAAATGCTGAGGCTCTGAGAGAAGCATCGTTCCTTATCTCTTGTAGATAGTAGTGGGGAGTAAGGGACCAGGGTACTGAAGCTCAGATAACTGGTAGTGCAAGTGGGCTGATATAACTGATGATGAATTCGTCTGCCCCTTGTGGCTGTGAAGTAGTGGGGTCTGGGTTGCTATCGGTATGATGGTATAGGTTGAACTCATCTTGTAGGTTATATGGATAATAGTCCTCCTCTCCTTCAGATGCTTCGAAATAAGCTCAGTCTAAAGGGGTGGCTCAATTGACAACTGTAGTGATGTAGTCACTTCGATCAGAGTTCTTCCTATAAATTCGGGTCTAGTACTCCTCTGGGGGGTTGTCTTCTAAATCTTGAAGCTGAAGGGGTTCTGGCTGTCCTCTGAGTTGTCTTCTCTCCCTTGAGGTCAAGCCATAGTCTGGGTCACTTCTGTCCTCAGATTCGGTCTTCTGGCTGCTATTTCTGAATAAGGTCTTAGCTGCTGTCCTGACAATGGTGTGGGTCTTCTTTTCTGCTAAAGAGGGCTGTCTCTGAACTTGTTGCTGGCTGCTAGGTTCTCCTGGAGTCTCCAATGTAGATGGCTACTGGGTTCTTAAGCCAAAGGTCAAGTCTTTAGAAAACTATTCCCAGTTGAGCCTCTAAAATGTGACATGCATTTTGTATAACTATATGCTTTGAGCATGGCTCAATGTGCCACTTGATGAAGCACAGTGCATATAATGAGATGCATTTGTAGCGATTATGGGTGATGGTCACATGATCGGCTCATTCAAAATGTATGTTGATGGGTCGGTGGTCGATGATGGTGGCTCAGTTGATAATGATGATGGGAATTTGGGTTGATGGCTCGGATGTTTAGTATATAATAGATGGACTTTTCCTAGCAGCAATTACTTGCTGGCTGAGGCGACAATTACTTGGGTATGTATACTGAATATGTGGGTCGATTAATGTGTGTGACAGTCGGTCGATCTATCGTGGTGCAGTACAGGTAAAGAAAATGGAGGTCGACAGCTTACTTGTCCATCTGACTTGTTAACTTTGATGACATCGGAATGGAATGGCAGGTGACAGGTCTCTGGAATGGTGGCAGTCCTGGCTTTCCTGAGCTAAGTATTCTTGGGTTCCTTTGGTCTTTATACTTGAATATATGGGTCTCAAATCTTGAATGCGGGGTGAATGCGCAGTCTGAATGATGATTCGAATGAGTGGTCGGTCCGAATGTGTGGCAGGGTCGAATGCATGACAGGATCTCAGTGATGGTGTCTTGGTGGCAGTCTTGAACTTGATGGCAGTTTTCCTGGTGGCGATCTTGAGTCTTGTACGTGGCAAGAGAAATTCTTTCACTCAAACCTCAAGCGATTATTGCTCTAGTTGTCTTGTTCTCAGAATTCCGGTCTTTTGGAGTCTTTTTCCAAAGTTCTTATACTCGAACTTGAGTTGGTTTATCTTATACTAGACTTCTCATCATTCAGATAAAAGCCAATTGACTTGGTCTTGATTCTTGGGTATCTGGGGTGGCGGCGATTTCCATAACTTGGCAGTCCTTGTACTTGAATACTCATAGTGGTCGGTTTCCTTAACAGCAGCAAGAGAAAATTTTTAACTCAAACCTTGAGCAATTGTTGCTTTAGTTGTCTTGTTCTCAGAATTCCAGTCTCTTGGAGTCTTTTCCCAAAGTTCTCAAAACTTAAGTTGGTTGCAAACTACTTTTCTGCAAAACCAATTGACTGAGGTTTATTCACTCTAAGAATATGGGTTATTTATACAAGTTTGCTAGCTATGGGCACAGCTAAGGTATACTATGTTGTGGTGAATATTTGCTATACTATTGGCTTGTGTGATTTTCACAGCTGACATGCTAAATACAATGTAACAAATGTTCGTGCTGGGTGTGGATGTATCATTGGCTTGCCAGCAGTGAGGACTTCGGTGGTTAAACTATTGGCTTGCTGGTGGTGAGGACTTTGGCAATTTATGTCATTGGTTTGCTAGTGGTGAGGTGCATGCTGTTCTTACATTATCAGTGGCGACAGGTTACTTGCTGCGTGATTGGTTTGCTGGCAGTGAGGAGTGTCGCACCAGGAGTTATGTCATGAGGGTCAGGGGTCTTGTACCACTGATAAGAAATGTTTGGGGGGGGCAGCTATCTGTTATGGGGGGTTAAACTATAACACACTTGTGTGGGGGGGTATTTGTAAGCAACAAGAGGGTGCAGATATGTACTTTTAAGAGTATAGTACTCTTTGTCAGTGGCAAACAAATCATCTTGCTGGATTGTGACTTTGTCATTCCACTCTTTGAAAGGAGGAAGTGCTGGGCAAGAGGTGGGGGGATAGAATAGTGGCCAATTGTCTTCAACAACATTCTCCAATCCTTGAACAGCTTGGATGCAGACAGAGGATTGGTAAACTCTCTGCTGCTCTTCTTCTTCCTCTGAGGACTCGTTGGTTTCAGTGTCAGACAGGGCTGCTTTGGGAGTGGGGTCTTGGGGTTCTTCAACCTTCTCCTCTTCAAAGGTAGAGACTTCTTGAGCCTCTTCTTGATTCGGCTCCCAAATGATATAGTGCGAATTGAGGTTAATAGGGTAGTGGGTAGCAGGTGTGACTCCAGCAGATACTTCCATGGTAATGGGTGGTCCTTCAAATATCTCCATGAGGCTCATAAGGTGACCTTGGTGGTTATCTCGGAGGGGAGTAGTATGGAAACCTGGCAAAGTGGATTTAGTTTGTTGGCTTTCCACTGCGATATGGTTGCTTCCAATGTAATCAGCTACTTTGGATTCCACCCAGTTAACTTCTTCAGTGGTAAGGTAGATGATACTCCTAGCAGTCACTTCTTATAAGTGTGTGATGGCCCAGGGAACATGGCGGAAGATTTGGTGGATATGGAGGGCTCTTTTGATAAGCCAGCTAGTAGTTAACAGTTCAGCAGCAAGATCTTCTTGGTCTTTTTCTTGAGTCTCATTGCAGAGGTGGGGCCAATTTCATAGTCGTGCCAGAGAGTCATCCGGTCAGTGGTGTCCTTGAGCTGCTGGGTCATGATGTACTGGTAGTTGATAAAGTGCCCTAGGTCTTTGGTATAGAAGTTCAGGTGGTCCGAGATATCTGGGTGCCAGATAGCCTGCTTGATAGCATCAAGGACAATGGTCTTGAGACTTGGCAAGGGGGGTAGAATGGCAAGAAGTCTGGTTGGAATGGCAGGTGGGAGGCATTGTGTGTAGAGTACTTGTTCTTTAGTAGTGATTCTTGAGACTGAGGCTGGGTTCTTTAAATAACATGGTCTTCATTTCAGCTCGGATTATCTTATCTCCTTTTGGTGCAATCACTTGACGGTTTAGGCTGGTCATAGGTTATAACGCCATAATGTCATCTGATTCTAGTGGTCACAGAGTACTCCGAATTTGGACATGGTTGATTGTAGATATCACAATGTATATCTATTATAAATATTGCAGATATAAAAAGAGATCTTTATCTAAAAGAATTATGTCTTTTCTTATCTCCTCTACCACAATCTCTTTATGTCTAAAGACAAAAAATCATATCTTAAGATGAACAAAATATATACAAAGTCATAAATAAATTATATTAGTTCTGTGATACCAAGGGGCAACAGACTATGAACAGACTATATCAGACTATAAAGATGTACAAAACCAAGATGCAGACTATGAAGGTGTGCAAAACTAAGGAGCAGACTATAGACAGGCTATACTAGATCATGAAACTATATGAAACCAAGAAACAGACTACAGATAGGCTCTACTAGACTATGAAGGTATGTATATAAAACTAAAAAGCAGACCACATCATATCCAGATGAGATCAATACTAGTAAGTTTATAGCTTTCAACTTCAATATGAGAGCAGCCAAATAGCAAAAACTATATAAGATCAAGGTGAATAGAATGAGAGTGAATAAATTAAATAAAAATAAAACAGAGTTAGTAAATAAGATGAGAGTAGTAAATAAAGCAGAGATAGAGAGGATGATAAATAACCCAAGCTTTTAATTCAGAATGATGAGGTGATCTAGATAATGAGGTACTTCTAAATAATAAGGTACTTCTGAACAATGAGGTACTTCAGAACAATAATGTGGAGACTTGTTTAGTCAAGTATATAGAATAAATAGTTAAGTGAGATAAGAAAAGAAACAGATATATATAGAATAAATGGTTAAGTGAGATAAGAAAAGAAACAGATAAGTTGTTTTTAGAAATGAGTCCATAAATTATAGTTTATATATTATAGCTTATTCATAAATACAAATTGAATTTTTGTATTATAATTTAGCAGATCTATGGATATCAGTAACCTCTGCTGGAAATACAAAATTAATGTAGTGATCTGAAAGCTCACAGTGGATATGCTTCTTCAATATCTTTTTCTTGAAGACCTTTTTCCAAAGTGCAATAGTATTTTAAAAATAGATATTATTACTAAAATTTTGAAAGATGTAGGTTTAAAGACCAAAGACAGCAATGATTCAATTTATACTATGGTGAGTATTTCATTCACATTCTGTTCATATATTTATTTGGTAGTTTATAAACTCAACCATTTCGTTTTTATTAAAAAAATGTCTATACTATCAAATTATAGTCTGCTATTCCCATATTTATGAAATCTTCAATGAAAGTTTGATCAAATCTTCTCCAATATAGATCAGCCAAGATCTATAGCTCTAAAGATCTTACTTGTACTCACTAATAGTGCTCCTAAATGAATTGAATTAATTCAAATTAAATCAAATTGAGGATCATTCTAATCAAATCAAATTGGGATTTTGCAATTCACATCAAGTTCAAATCAAATCAAATTCAAATCATCAAGGGTCTGATTTAAACTCTATTTTCTGAAATGTAATAACTCAACAAATACACATCCAAATTCAATGATCTTTAGCTTGTTAGATTCCCCTATATAAGAGAAATCTAACAAGCTAAAGATTATTAAATTCAGATATATATTCATCGAGTTATTAAATTTTGAAAATAAAGTTCAAATTAGACCTTGAATTAAATTAGCCTTCAATTCAATTTGAATCAAATTGAATTGGACCTTTGATTTAATTGAATCAAATCAAGTTTGGGTCAAATTTGATTTGATTTGATTCATTGAGAGCACTACTTACTAATAAGCAGTACAATATTATGGGTCTGGAATAATTTTATTTATCTAAAGAATAACAAGGGTGAGCTCAGCAAGCTATTCTATAGTAACTATATAAAGCAACTACTTTATTTTATATTCTTCAAACAGAAATCTCAATTTATAAATATATTTCAAAAAGACAAACATATTAACCATCATATGGTTGCTGTTATTTATATTTTTGTAAGTATATTTTCAAGTTTATAGATTTATATATATGTATTAATATATACTGTGATGATGCCTTTGAACCTGATGACATTAGAACCTGAAGACTGCTCTTACTTTGAAAACAATCAGTCACTAGTCATGACTCATCCATGACTCATCTTGATTATAAGATGATCTTCATCAGACAACTCTAACCAAGGAAAAAACAGTAACCCATTTGTTTTGTGAGAGAAAGACTTCAATAACCTCTTGGAAAGACATATGGATATCTTCTCCACACCCTCAGAACTCCCAACTGAAGCCAGCTCACTGGTGGAAGTTGCAGAAAATGATTTGGCCAGATACCCTGAAGAAAATGAGGGAGAAGAAGATGATGACATAATCCCAGTAATACTAAACTTCAGGTTAAACAGTGATGGTTCTATTAGCCAAATTTGATCTAGTTAGTTAGTTGCACAAACAGTGACTGCACTTTAACTAGCCTTATTCATCACAAACAAAGGATTAGCCTTATTCTACTAGTTAGTCACACTTCCAAATCTGCACTAATTCAAGAGTAGGGAATTACCAATTACTTAGCTATATACTTAGCAAAATCCATACACAACTCTGTACAAATACCCCCCCAAACTGCAGTAAATAAACCTAAGTCAATTGGCATTTATCTGAATGACAAGAAGTCTAGTATAAGATAAACCAACTTAAGTTTTTGAGAAACTTTGGGAAAAGACTCCAAGAGCCAAGGATAACTCTTGTTCAAGACTGCCGAGTTTAAGGAAATTGACTGCTGCTAAGAAAGCCGCCAAGTTAGGAAATCGCTGCCAAGAAACACTACAAGTTTTTTCAAGTCAGTCAGCCACTGCTAAGGAAGCCACCGCCGAGTTAAGGAAATTGCTCCCAGATACCCAAGTTATAGTCAGTTAGTTACCCATTGCCAGAAGATCACCAGAACGATCGCCCACTCACAAGTTAATTGAACATCGACCTACGAATGATTCCCGACCAACCATCATGAGCCACTTAGTTTAAGATTGCTGCCACCCCACCCATGATCAATGACCGACCCACCCAGACCACTTATTCAAGACAGAAAGCCACTCCCCTGTTCCCCATGTTGATTGACAATCGACCACCCATGCCATGCCCATGTTTAATAGACCCACCCAGACCATTTGTTCAAGACCAATACAAGCTCCCATGCATGTTGATTGACTGCCGTCTGCATTTGGACTCCAGATCGCCACCATATTAATTAATTCATTACAACTGACCATGCATATTTAAGCCTATGTGAGCCACCAGAAATGCCCTTTGAGTACGATTGAGCCATCAGCCACTAAATAATTGAGCCATCAACAAGCCTGTCATCAATCAGAGCACTCGTACCCACCCTTTTGATGATGTTTCGAATGATCATCACGTGACCACTGACCTGTGATCGACCGCAAACATACTTAATTCCTATTGTGGTGTGCGTTTTGTATAAACTTATATGGCTTCTTGCACACTTGTGAAGCGCGGTCTCGAAATAATAAATTAAATATATTGTTCGCGGTCGATTATCGGGTCGGTGGTCACGTGACTGGTCGTCCGATTTGTTCATCGGCGGGTTATTCGAATATGTTGGCTCAATTATTTAGTGGTCGATAGCTCGATCGTACTCAGAGGGCATTCCTGGTGGGGACGATCAACGTGTGTGTGTGGCGGCGATCGGGTACCAAATACGGGCAACGGCAATCTTGAATTATGCGGTCTGGTTGATCGATTAATGTGCGTGGGAACCGGACAGTTGGTCATTGAACGTGGGCAGGAGCGGCGATCTTTCTGTCTTGAATAAGCGGTCTGGACGGGTCTTTTCAACGTGCGTGGGGCGGTGGTGATCTTAAACTAAGTGGCTCGTGACGATGGGTTGGGAATCATTCGTAGGTCGATGTTCGATTAACTTGAGAGCGGGTTTCTGACGGGTTCTTTTAGTTCCTGGCGGGTCCTTTTAACTCGGCGGCGGCTTCCTTAGCGGTGGCCATTTCATTACGGCTGGCGGCAAAACTTGACTGACTTGAAAACTGACTTGAAAACTCGCAGCGGTCCTTGGCGGCGATTTCCTTAAACTCGGCGGTCGGCGGCGGTCTTGAACAAGAGTTATCCTTGGCTCTAGAGGGGAGTGCATGGGAGAGGGGCCTTGAATGTGCAGGATGGTAACAGAATTGGCAGATGAGAAGTTGTGAGAAGTGGACTTCCGACTGATGAGTGAGAAGGCCTGGAGTAATATCTTGTATAGGGTTGGAGTTGTAGAGAAGCTGATGGCAGAATGCTTGGCAAAACTGTTGGAGGACAAAGGGTATAAGGTAGATACTGTCCAGGAGGCAGAGTTGAAGGAGATGGTAAGGAGAGTAGTAGTCACTGGATAGAATACCTGGAATGGGGCAGGATTGTGGGAGGCTGCATATGAGAACTACCATATAATGATTAATAGTGGCAGTGCAAGAGATCTTGATAGAGTTGAAGACTAGGGAGGAATCCAAGCTGAAAGCTAGAAGAGAGTTGAACTTATCAAGAATGGACCAAGATCTGGAGATTTAGAGTAGAACTTCAACCCAAATATTATTCAATATAAATAGTATAACCAATGTTTTTTCACTTAAAGTCAATGGGCTAAGGGGATCAGAGAGGCATTGAAACATTTTGCATGGCTTAAGGATTTGGAAGTGGATGTTTTTCTACTTCAGAATATATGATATGAAGATGAGAAAGACAAGTTGAACTAGTCGAGAGAGTGAGGAGGAGTAGTGGAATGATAAGAAAAGGTTGGAATTCTGATAAGAAAGAACAAAGGAGAACTGAGGAACATTGGGGGCTGGAGAGATGACTTACTATGGGAGATATGGGTGAGGCCAGGGTGGGGGCCAGTAGTGGTGGGATCTTGCTATTGTCTGGCAGAAAGAGGATTGAGAGTAGCTTGAATAGAGGGGTTGTTGGGCAGTAGAACTTTGGTGGAGGACAGAGTTGACATACTTGGAGGGGACTTCAATATGGTTAAGGATGCTGCTGTAGATTGCTCTAATGGTGGGCTAATTAGAGTGAGTAAAAGCAGGGAGCTGGACAGATGGGAGAAGGTGGAGAGACTGAGTACCTTAGGAGATGCAGGGCTCCAGAAGTGGGGGAACCAGGCAGTCTTTACCCATTGGGTGCATTGACTGAGAACATGGATTGACTGGATTCTCATGACTGACTGTTGGGGAATAGATATCTGAAAGGAATTGGAGGTGATGTGGTGCCCCTGATCAGACCACTGGGAGGTAGTGAGGTAGGGAACATTTGGGGGGAGTGGGGATGGGCCTCAACATTGGTGACTAAACTGTGCTTTGTTGGGAGATAAGAGGGTGTGGGGACAATGGAGTGAAGAGGTGGTGGACAATATTATATATTGGAGGGGGGAAGGCATGGCCATAGGGGATCAGTGGCTGAATTTGAAGACCACTGCTCAGGTATTTTGGGGGGAGGTGGAGAGAGTAAAGGGGAGACTTAGAAGAAAGCAGATGATGGAAATCTCTTGCCAACTAGAGGGCTGTCTGTTGGATTCAGCTGGTGGCCATGTGTGTATCAAGGAGGAAGGCAAGGAGTGGAGAGTTGAGAAAGTGAAGATGGAAATTGAAGAGCTGAAGGCCACCTCAAGGAAGAAAGAGAAGCTACAAGTTCAAGAAATGGTAGTGAGATTGAGGTGGCAGGGGCTGGAGGAAGGAGAAAGGCACACAAAGTTCTTACCAGACTTCTAAGAGCACACAAGGTGCAGCAGAGGTGGGAGGGTATTATAGGGGAAGATAGCAAAATTGTGACAGGAGTGCTGGGTATTCTGGGCTCTCTTCAGAAGAAATGGGGCAATCTGTGGAGTGAGGAGGAGGGAGGAGAAGATGGGAGGACTATCAAAGGATACTTGGAGGAGTGGACCCTATCAGCAGCTGAGGGGTTAGGGGATCTGACCCACCCCATCCAGGAGGAAGAAATCTTGGGAGTCCTGTTAGCTACAAAGAATGGAATAGCTTCAGGAGAGAATGGTCTGCTATGGGATTTCTGGAAGAAATTAGTAGATATTAAAGGAGTATTTGGGGAGATAATAGAGATGTGTGGAGCTGTGATTGACTCAGAGAAATGGCTAGGGGGATAGAAGTTGGGGTTAGTGGTACTCTTTTACAAGGATAAGGAGTTGAGAGAGGACTGGAAAAATTGGAGACTACTCATGCTTTTGGATATGGATAGAAAGTTAGTAACAAAGATACTGGTGGCACATCTACAGGCAGTGGTACAACAAGTTCTGGGGGAAGAACAGTATGGTTTTATCAGCAGAAGACTGATCAGAGATGGCACAGTATAGATACATAGTATTATTGAGAGAAGAAGGACTGTAGGGGTGGATGGAAGGGTGGTCTTCTTGGATCAAAAGAAAGCATCTGATAGGGTGTGCTGAGTGTGGTTGGGGAAATTCTTGGTGAGAATTGGAATCTCAGGGGGACTGGGTCAGGCCATTATTCAGCTGCTAGAGGGGAGCAAGGCAGCCATAATAGTGAATGACCATCAAGAAGTTCCATTTTCACTGGGGAGGGAAGTGCTGCAAGGGGACCCTCTGTCCCCAATTCTGTATGCTCTGTTACTGGAACCACTTCTGAATAGGATCAGGCAGCAGATTGGAGGATTGACTGTGATAGGGGTGAATTAGAAAGTGGGTGCCTTTGCAGATGACATGGTGATTGGTCTGGACTCTGTCCAAGATATGGGGGAGCTTAAGGAGATAGTTGGCTGATATAAAAGATGCTTAGGTCAGAAACTGAAATGGTATAAGTATGAGACAATAGTGCTGGGAATTGAAATTATTGGTGGTAATATTATTGGATCTGTGGTACTAGCAGGAGAGGCAGTCTGATACTTGGGCATTTTCTTCTCCAAATATGGATTGGTGCTGCTGAGGGCCTGATGGGAGGGGAGGGTGCAAGCATGGAGGGACTCACTAAAAATCTGGGGGGGGGGTACTACATCTCTCTGGCAGGATAGGTGATGATTCTGAATATTTACTAGATGCCAAAGCTATGGTATCCGGCATACTATTTGGACTTTCCAGCTTGGGTATTGAAGAGACTGCTTAAGCTGGTGAAGGATTATATCTGGGCAGAGAGGCTAAGTCAGATAAGCTGAGAGGTCCTTGCCCTATCTGTGGAGCATGGTGGTCTTGGACTGGTGGACTTTCCCAAGAGGCTCCATTGCTTGCAAGCTTGGTGGCTCCAAAGAGTGGCAGTGCTGAGAGGGAGAGGATATGTTCCCCTAATGCAAAAGGTGTATGGAGCAAGATATACCCCCTGGGGGTTATCTGGTGACTTATTGAGGATGGTAGGATGTGGCAGTAGTAAGAGGCTGAGGTATTGAGGATTCTGGTGGAGAGTGATTAAAGGGGCTCATCAGATTGGGCTTTGATGGAAGAGGAATATAGTGAAGGAATACTCTGGCCCAGGGATGTGGCAGTGGTACAAGCTGTTGCTGGAAAGGTCACTAGTGATTCACTTCTGCCTTAGAGAAGGAATGGAGAAAAAAAAAAGGTACCATTGCTCAAGAAAAA
>RQIL01020886.1:0-10018 GCA_003951145.1 Jimgerdemannia lactiflua | reverse complement strand
AAGCTATAGCCTCATTTATTACCTGATACCTATCTAAACAATATAGTCATCCTTATATCACACTGGTAGCCCCATCCCTTGCCTCGCTACCCCACTCTTTTACTAGGTCTCCCTCCTACCCCCACCCTCTCAAACACTATCTCATTGCTTATCACCTGCACTCAGCCCTCACTCCTGCTACAAATGGTCTCTACTAGCTTCCTACGGCCCCTCTCTCCTGTGCCCCAGCCCCTCTACCAGTCCATCAGAATATCTTTCATCAACCACTACCACCTCGCTATCTTATCTCCCTGAGTCAACTTCCTCCCTTCCTCGAAAACTGCCAACCAGTGCCCCGCCATTCTCATCCACACTGCCACTATCTACCCCAGCATGAGCCACTCATTTCCTACCCCCCTGAGCATCCTTGCCTGAAGTACATCTCATCTCCCCTGCTCACGCCCTCTATTTACACTGCCTAGCTGCTGCCCCACCTCTCTCCAAAAGTCCTCCAATACCTCACACTCCCCTAGCCAATGTTCCGGAGTCTGTACCACTCCTCCAGCCTGCCCCACCCCCATACACTCCTTGCACTCAAAGTCCCCTCCCACCACTAAATGACCAGTCCTATAGTTCAGCATAACATTGCACCTCATCACCCTCCACCATACTACCCAGAACTTTGGGGGGACCCACTTCTTCACCTCTGCCCCCCAGGTCCATAAGCCTGACCAGTCCCATTCCTCACTGATCCCGACTCCCTGCCACCCTATCAGCCAGAGGTCCAGACCAAAGCTCCATTGGCTCTCCATGCCATCTCCAAGATGGAAGTCAATTACCAGTGACTCTTCTAGCAACAGCCTGTGCCACTGCCACATCCCTGGGCCCCAGTGTTCCTCTGCCACATTCCCCTCCCACCGCAGTCCAATCCAATGTCCTCCCTCAATCACTCCCCACCAGAATCCTCGGTACCGAAGTCTCCTGCTACCCCCATATTTAACTACCTCCAATAGGTCTCCAGATGACCCCCTGGGAACATATCTCGCTTCTCACACCTTTTGCATCAGGGGGACCCACCCTCCCCCTCGCATTACTGCTGCTCTCTGGAGCCACCACGCTCGTAGGCAATGGAGCTTCCTGGGAAAATCTACCAGTCCAAGGCTACCTTGCTCCACAGGCTGGGCAAGGGTCTCCCAGCTAATCTGACTTCACTTCCCAGCCCAAATCCAGTCCTTTGCCAGCTTAAGTAGCCACTTGACCACCTAAGCCAGAAAGTCCAGATGGTAGGCCAGGTACCATAGCTTTGGCATCCAATAGACATTCAGAATCATCACCTGCTCTGCCAGGGAGATATGGTGCCCTCCCCAATCTTTTAGTACATCCCCCCAAGCTTGCACCTTCTCCTCCCACCAGGCTTTCAGCAGCACTGACCCATACACTGAGAGAAAGATGCCCAAGTATCTGACTGCCTCTCCTGCTAGCACCACTGTTCCAATAATGTCACCACCAACTATGCCATTCCCAAGTACCATTGTCTTGCACTTGTGCCAGTTCAGCTTCTGGCCTGAGCACCTCTTAATCCAAAGATTCTTTATCAGTATACTTATTCTTTATGCTAACACTTTCGATCTGAGGTTTATTCACTCAAAGATACTGGGTTATTTATACAGTTTTACTAGTTATAAGGTGGCTAAGTTATAACTATGTTTCCTGTAAGTCAGTTTTTACAACTATAAATTCTCTATATCTGCTAAGATTTCTACAATCATAAAAAGATTTACATCTGTAGAATTTCTATGATTGCTAAAGTTTCTACAGTTGTAGAAATAACTACTATACTATATTGGGAATCAGATTTGTATACCATGATCAAATATCTATTCTTCTAATTTTACTATTTTGGATCAACTGTCACAACTTTCTTCTGAATAGATGATTCATCTCTGAAACACCTTATTTACTTAAATTCCCAAGCCTCAACTATCTGAATCTCTTTATACTGTGCAATCTGTACCATCATATTCTCTCAATGTTGTCTTCTAACCTGGTTGAAATCTCCTGGTAGTACTCCTCAGAACTGGGCTAGAGTTTGTTTGTCATTTTTGAATAGTTGGTATATTTTGGTAGTGATCAGGATCTGAGTATAAGAGAGCTGATACTCATGAATCAAATCTTCTCCATCTATGATTGGTTTTGAATTTAGCAGTTGTCCCAACTTGAAGTATTTCTGGAACTCGGTTCTGTTCTGATAGATCTTGAAGTGTAAGATCTAGGACAAGTGTGTGTTTACTATACTCTGGATATTATCAAAGGATTCATCCATTGTGGGTGGTTTGATAGAGTACCACTGTCTTTCTATAGCTCTTTGGGCAGCACTAGTGATCTTGAGGGCTATAGCTGTACTCCATTGATTTGCTATAGTACTTCTTGAGCTAGTTTTGGTGGATGGTAGTAGGGATGATTGTGTCTGTGAGCTTTCATAGCTGAAAGGTGGTCCCTTTTATATCTTGTACTAGATAAGGTCCTTCTCATTTGGGCTCTAGTTTTCTTAACCAAGAAGCTTCTACCATATTTCAGTATACTAGAACTTCGTCTCCTATCTTGATAATCTCCAGGAGCTTGTGAGTCTTTTCTGCATTATTCCACTGTAGTGCCTGTGCCTTGATAATGTAATTCTCTACCTTTTTCCTAATTTGATGCAATCTCTGTATCTCTATATCCACATGCTTCCAGATTGCATTATTGTTTGCTAACAAACTTCTACTAGAACTTTCCTCTCTGAATAGCATTTCTCATTGTGTAAAATGAGTGCTTTGTGATTATATATCCTGTAGAGTGGATAATGCTATTGGAAGATATTGGTCTCAGTTTCTGTATTCATTACAGATCTTGGTAATGATGTTCTTGAGGGTCTTGTTGATTCATTCTGCTTGTCCATTTTCTTGAGGATGATAGGCTGTGATCTTGATGTATTGGATCTTGTACTTTTTGTAAAGAATTTTGTAGAACTGGTTGATGAATTCTATTTCTCTATCAGTGGTAACTTGCTTTGGAGTCTTGAATTGGCAGATAATCTCCCTGTGAAGGAAATAAGCAATTGACTGTGCATTGGCTTCTTTGAGGGGTCCAGCCTCTATCCATTTTGTGAATAGGTCTACAATTATAATAACATATCAGTTGCCTGTCAATGTGGGCAAATGGCATTGGTTCTATATCTGCTGATCCCAGGGCTTGATTTCATTAGTCTTGTTTTTGTTTCTGGCATTTGTCACAGGTTCTGACAAATTGCCTGATATCTTCTTCTATTCCTGGCAACCACATGGTCCTTTTTGCTTTGTCATATATATATTTTTCTCTTATATAGCCTTGCTCATATACTTCCTTCATCACTTGATTCTTCTGGTACTTGAGGATGACTAATTGCTGTCCTTTCTTGAGTGTTTCTCCATCAGTTTCAAATTGTTTCCATGTCCAATTAATAATTGTTTTTGTCCATTCTTCCAGATACAGGAGCATCTTTCACTGCCCCAAGTAGCTGATAATACTATAGTACAGCTTCTTATTCATGATGATTGTGTGGGGGTTGGGTCCTTTAGGGCATCTATGAGAGGGCATCAGTATTGGCATTTGTTCTTCCAGAGCAGTGAGTGATCATGGCATCATATGCTTGCAGCTTCATGATCTATTGAGCATAGATTCCTTTTGGCTCACTGGTGGTGAGTAACCAGGTGAGTACCAAGTGATCTGTCTAGATGATGAAGTGTCTTCTGGCCAAGTAGTAGTGGAATTTTTCTACAGTCCAAATAACTGCAAGGTATTCCATCTTGTACAATTCATAGGATTGCTCAGCTCTATAAGTTTCTCTGCTGAGATAGGCTACTATGTATTCAGCACCATTCTTCTTCTGAGTGAGGACAGCTCCAAGTCCCATTATACTGGTATCTGTCTGCAGGATGAACTCTTGAGTCTAGTCAGATCTTCTCAAAATTGGGGCCTGGGTCAGCCTGGTCTTAAGTTTATTGAAGGCTAGTTGCTGCTGTTATATCTACTAAAATTCGACTTCTTTTCTGAACAGATCATAAATGGGACTAGCAATGTAGGAGAATCTTTGAATGAATCTTCTATAGTAGAATGCAAGACCCATAAAGGCCTGAGCTTTGGTAATACTGATGGATATTGGGTATGCTGCTACTATCTTAATCTTTATAGGGTCAGTATGTATTCCTTCATGATTAATAATGTGTCTAAGATATGCAATTTCTTCTTCTATAAATTTGCATTTCTTGGGCTTAATGTATAGACCATGTTTGTGAAGCCTTTCGAGGATTTCCTTAATATATTCCAAGTATTCCTTGGCTGTCTAACTGAAGATAATCACATCATCCACATATACCATCATCTATTTTTCCATAATATCTCTGAAGATATTGTTCATTATCCACTGAAAGCTTGCTAGTGTATTGCACATTCTGAAGGACATGCAAAGATAGACATAGGTTCCATTTAGAGTAAAGAAGACTGATCTTTTACTGGCTTCAGATGTAAGACCAATTTGATAGAATCCTGAGAATAGATCCAGAGTGGTGTAGAATTGTACTTCATTTCCTAGCATAATGAGGATGTCACCAATATTGAGCAATAGTTGTCTGTCCTTTTCTGTTACTTCATTAAGTCTTCAGTAGTCTGTGTAGAGTTTTGGTACAAATTCTCCTAGTCAGTTTCCCTTTTTTGATACCAGAACAATAGGTGATGACCAGGGGCTACTGGCTTCTTTAATAATACCAGATTCCTCCATTTTCTTGATTTCCATCTTGAGCCATTCCCTGTATACTGGTGGAATGGGGCAGGTCTTCTGATAGATTGGCTTTGCATCTCCTGTATTGACATTATAATAGAATAAGGGCTCCTTGGTCTTGATGTCCTTGAAGTCTGTAACCAGTATGTCTTCAAATACATACAAGAGGTTCTGCAATTCCTTTCTGAGGGGAAAGTTCCTTCCTATTATGTAGGTGTATTTGTCTTGGCTCTCTTCCTTCTTGTGCTCTAGTTTGGTAATCTTGGTTGCTGCAAAGACTCCTCTTTCTGTGGAGCCAAATCTAGCTCTTCCTTGCTCAGTTTGCCTAATGTTAGAGACTTCTTTGATCCTTGGATTAAGGACAGATAGGATGAGCATTTGTGCTAGCCGATCCTTCTTTCTTACTTCGAATGAGATTGTTGGGTTGTGATTCCTTATAAGGAGGAGAATTTCTCCTATATAGTCTGAGTTGATGACTCCTCCTTCAATAGATATTTTGCTTTTTACCAAGCTGCTTCTTGTCTTGAGGATTCCAATATGATTTGGTGGGATGGTTACTTCAATTCCTGTTCCAAGAATGGTGGTGGTCTGTAGTTCAAGAATTGTATAGGTGGTGATAGATAGATCTATTCCAGCTGCATTTTCTGATTTATACTAAGGCATAACTGCATCTGGGTGGATTCTTCATATCTTGACCATGATATCTTCCTTCTCATCATCACTGTCATCCAATAACTCTGATCTATCTTTAGATTCTTCCTGATTTCTCTTTAGCCTGTTGGTAATCTTCTTCACTTTGATGATGCAGGAATAGTAGTGATCTAAGTATTGGGTACAGTATATTCTTTCATTATGAGGGCACCTTTCTTGTGGAGCATATCCATCTGTGATTCTTATATATTATTCTTCATCTGTCAGCTGCTTGCCTTTTTCTTTCCTTATAGTGACCATATAGATCTCTTCCTCTTGTTCTTCCTCTATCTCAGGGTAGACTTCTTTGTGGACATTGATAGGAATTCTGATCTTCTTTCCCCAATAGACAATCTGCATCTTTTGAGCACTGAGATCAATTGTTGCCTTGGCTTTATAAAGCCATTGATTGCCAATGAGGATGTCATAGTTGGTTGCATTAGTAATGATGACATCCACTGGGATAGTGGCTTCTCTGAACTTGATTGGGACATCCCAGATCTTTCTCAAGGGTGTTACTCACATTTCATCAGCTGTAATAAATATCAGTTTGGTGGCTTCCTCTATTTCCCAACCCAGATGGTCTACTGTCTTCTTGGTAATGAGGTATCCTTTAGCCCCAGTATCAATGATGGCTTCAAAGACTTGGTCCTCAATCTGACAAGTGGCATAAGCTGATGTTTTCCAATTATCTTTACTTTCTTCATCTGAGTCTTCTTATACATTGTTGGCTTCAACTATTCTCCAGCCTTGGTCCTTGCCAATATTCGAAATTCCTGTTCTTATTTATTGTCTGAAAGTCAGAATTTCTGCCAGTTGACCAAAGGTTGCATTGACTTTTTGATCTTTGAGATCCTTGAAGATATCATACTTGAAAGTCTTGGTCTTATACAACTTCTGCTTCTTCTTTCCTTCTCTTGATGGAGTGGTATTCCATATGATATCTTTTACTGCCTGTTCTAGCTCAGTATCTTATTCCAGTTCCATGTCCTGGTCAGTCTTGTTTGGCTGCATTTCTTTTCGATGGCTGCTTCTGATCTCTTTATTTATGCTTGGATCTTCTTTGAAGGCCTGCCCACAGGCTTCTTGTAGAGAGTAGCCCAGTTGTCCTTCTTGCTTAAGGTAGCAGAATAAGCTTCCCATTCCTCCTGCTCTTCCTCTGATTCTCCAATTTTCTCAAAGGTGATAGTATTTGCCTATTCTCAATTCCTAGCTGCATTATTTGGCTGAGCCTTGCACTTGTTCTCTGCCATACACTCTGAGGCATAATGGCCTTCTTTTTTGCATTTGTAATATATTATTGATCATGTTTCATTTATGGTAGTAAACTTCTACACTGGTTGTCTCTTGAACTCTTTGACTATATCACTGAGATGTGCAGTCATTTCTGTGAAATATTTGGCCAGTTCCTCCATTGGATCAGCCTTTCTTGGTTCTTGAGGTGGCAGTTATTATTGTTGAGTATTTCTGTTGACTATGGCAGTTGGGACTATGTAGATATTCCTTGATTCAATTTTTACTCTAGTTATTCTTTCCATTGTGTGGCCTTGTGGGTATCTAGTGGTCTAGTATCTTTGAGCATAGGTAACTTTCTATACTAGGTCCAGTGCCATTGAAGTGGATCAGATAGCTAAGGCAATTTCTTGGTAGATATCTTTCATAAAGGTATTTTTGGCCACCTGATCTTGAACTGCTTCAGGATAGTTGGCAAGGACTATCTGGTGTCAGATTCTTGTGTAGAATATATTTGGGTCCTCAGACATTCCTTGACAAATGGTGTTTAATTTATCCTTGAGGGCTTGTTTGATTTCATTAATATAGTAGACATTTTGGAGCCAGGTCTTCATAGCTAACAGTGTTGCTGGGGCATCAGCTCCTGCAGTGAAGGCAGTTCTTGCTGGGCCTCGAAGGCTTACAGAGAGTAGGGCTACTTGTTGTGCTGCAGTTAAGATCCTAACAGCAGCATACTGCTTGAAATCATTAATGAAAGTGATGATTGATTCATTGGAGGTATATCCATGGAATACAGATGGTCTTATATCTATTCTGTCTAATTGTATTGGGTGGGTTCTTGTAGCAGTTGTTTATTGTTCAGCTTGAAAGTGAGGGATTCATCTTGAATCACCAGCCAATGGACACCAAGTTGTAACATAGCAGATGCTAAACTTAGTAAGTACATCAGATTTCTTTATCTTGAATTATTATCTTCTTGACTCCCAGAGTCAGTAGTTCCTTGAGGCCAAATGTGTCAAAGAGGTAATCTGAAGGTCCTTTATCAGTATACTTGTTCTTTATGCTAACACTTTTGATCTGAGGTTTATTCACTCAAAGATACTGGGTTATTTATATAATTTTACTAGCTATGAGGTGGCTAAGTTATGACTATGTTTTCTGTAAGTCAGTTTTTACAATTATAAATCCTCTACATCTGCTAAGATTTCTACAATCATAAAATATTTACATATGTAGAATTTCTATAGTTGCTAAAGTTTCTATAGTTATAGAAATGACTGCTATACTATATTGGGAATCAGATTTGTATGCTGTAATCAAATGTCTATTCTCCTGATTTTACTATTTTGGTTCAACTATCATAACATATATGTAGTATAGTTTTTCTCATACTTATTCAGTTTCTGAAATAGATATGTAACTAGATATTTATACTGAGTTAAAATATCTCTAATGGTAATATTTAAGGCATTTGTAGTGACTACAAATAGTCCCATCAAGTCAGAGCTGATCAAGATTAGTATATTAGTTAGTATTATTTTGAGAATATTTATGACTATAGTATATTCTTCAGTATATTATTTTTCAATATTGACTTCTTTTTTATAGAGACTGGTGAGTGGTAAGACAATTGCTAAGAATTCTTGAATAAATTATCTATAATATCCAGCTAGTTCATTGAATTCTCATTAAGACTTGAGGGTTTTTAGTATTGGCTAATTGTAAATTACTTCAGTCTTCTTTAGATTAATGGCAATGCCATTTACTGAAATGATATATCAAAGATACCCAATTTTATTCTGAAAGAAATAACATTTCATTTTCTTTACTAAGAGTTTATTTTTGCAGAATATATCAAAGACCATCTGTAGATATTATTGATAACTAGCATTACTTATACTATATACTAGGATATTATTTATGTATACTAGGACAAATACTTTAAAATATATTATTTATCAGTATCTGGAAGATTACTAGAGAATTGATGAGGCCAAATAGTATTATATAAAATTCATAATATTTAAATCTTATTTGAAATACTGTCTTTAAAATGTCTTCTTCCTTAATACAAATTTGGTAATATCTAGATATAAGATTGATAAGTAAGAAGGTTTTGATATTATATACTTAGTCAAGTAGTTTATCAATTTATAGAAGTATATATTGTTCTTAATAGAAATCTTATTGAGTACTTGATAATCAATATATATAAAGACTTTTATTCTTTTTTCAGATAAAAAGGATTAATATACTATATGATAAATTTAATGAATATATGAAATCTTTGTTAGACAGATCTGCTAGCTAATCCTTAAGAGTTTCTAGCTCTAGTTAAGCTAGTTGATAGATTCTATAGTAGGAGAGATCTAAGCTAGAGATGATTTCAATACTATATTTTATAGCTTAGATGGGTGATAGTTCTTAGAGTTCTTGAAAAATATCATCTTCATCTTTGTCCTTCAGTAGCTCAGAGTGGTCATTATTATTAGTATTTTCTATTAGTAATTCCTTAATAGTATATATAAAGATATGTTGGTCTGATTTTCAAATAAGCTTCTTTATTTAAATAGTAGAGATAATATTATACTTGGATTTTGCTTTCTACTTAGAATATTCTGGCTATAGCTTGATATTTCCTAGAGAGATTATATTAATTCACCAATCAATATAGAGTTTTTTTTATATATAAGTCAGAATTTTCCAAGAATGAGATTATAATCTAAAAGATATACAATATAGAAGATTTATTTCATAGTGTCATTTTTTTTAGTCATAGGAGTACATTCTTATATATCTTTGAAAGTTTTTAAGTTTTTCTATTCCTAGAGATAGCAATATTTCCTTCTAGATTCTTTTATATCTTAAGATTAAATTTATTAGCAATCTCTTTATTAAGATAGCCCTTACTTGCTCTACTATCAATAAGAACTTCAATAGAGTTTTCTTCAATTTTGCTTTACAATTAGATATATTTGAGGTTGTCTTCTTGCTAGACAGTAATTATTTCTAGGTATCTTCCTTTTTTCAGTCTTGTACTTTGCTATATTTATTATTAATATTCTTGATTTCTTTATTCTATTGTTCAGGAGTAGTTAGCTTATACTTTTTGAATTTAAGGATATATGTAGTATATTTTTCTATACATTTGAAACAGTATATCTTGATTTTATATAGATATTGTCTGGCTAGAACATATCTATACACTGGCATTATTTTTACTCTCAGTCTTTGGATTTTTCTATACAGACAATTTTCTGTATCTTGGTCTTTTTCTTAGCTTTGGTAGGGTACTTTTTAGTAGATCTAAAGGCTTTTTTT
>RQIL01020875.1:0-10020 GCA_003951145.1 Jimgerdemannia lactiflua | reverse complement strand
ATATATGGATATATCTAGTATATTATATTAGCTATAGCTAAGAAAATCTATATAAATGCCCTTTGTACTAAGTATATTATAACCTCAGCTCTACTTTCACTACTTAAGAATAAAGCAATATTCTTATTAGAAACTCAGACCTAACTTGTTAATAATTCTAAGTTTAATCAACTTAGAATATAAGTATAGTATAGTACTCAAGAACCTAAAAGTAATATAGACTATTTTATAGTCATAGATATTTAAATTGTGAATTTAAAGAGGAAGAAGTAATTGTTTATTAATTAAGCAAGTCACATGCTTTATATATCAGATTGATGATGTCATATTATTGCACCACACTTATATCAAGATATATATAGAAATTAGAAAGTCAACACTCCTGTTTAATGAGATATGTACAAATAAAACTAACTAATTATAACTAACAAGATACTATTTAGTATAACATAGTAGATACTAAACTTGGCAAATATATTAGATTTTTTTATCTTGAATTCTTAAATTCTTGATTCCTAGAGTCGGTAGTTTCTTGAGGCCAAATGTATCAAAGATGTAATCCTGAAGATCCCTTTATCAGTATACTTGTTCTTTTCTAACACTTTTGATCTGAGATTTATTCACTCTAAGATATTATAAGTTTGCTAGCTATGAGGTGGTAGCTAAGTTATGCAGCTAAGTTATGAGTCATTTTGACATTGTTGAAATGAGTTACTATATTGGATCTTCAATTGAAATGTTTTAGACATTGTTAAAATTGGAGACTACTAACTATAAGACTATACTAATTTGGGACTGGTTGCAATCAAATGTCTATCTCTTATTCCTTCTTCTAAATTTAGTTCTACTATTACAACTTTCTCTTGAATAGATGGTTTTATCCCTGAAACATCTATTCAAATTCCCAGGCTTCAATGGTCTATATGGTTTTATATTGGGCGATTTATTATAATACTATTTCCCAATAGTGCTGCTTGACTCACTTAAAGTCTGTAGAGATTATTTCTCATAAGTGAGCTAGTACTGATTCATCATTTTGAAATATCTTATAAATCTTCTTGGCAATAGTGGTCTGAGAGTAAGAGAGCTAGCATTTGGCAATCTAATTATCTTTGGTCATGTTCTGATTCTGGTTGAGTATCTGTCTAAATTTGAAGTACTCTTGGAATTCTGTATGATGTTGATAGGATTTGAAGTATGAGATTTAAGAGAGATGGATCTGTACAATACTTCAAATACTATCATAAGATTCCTCTATAGTTGGAGGTTCAGTGGTGTATCATTGTCTTTCAATGGCTCTTTGAGCAGCACTAGTGATCTTGAGTGCTGTTGCAGTACTTTGATTATTGGCCATGGTACTTCTTGAGTCAGTTTCAGTGTATGGTAGTGGGGATTATTATGTCCATAAGTTTTCATAGCTGAAAGGTAGTCCCTTTTATATCTTGCACCAGATAAGGTTCTTCCCACTTGGGCTCCAGTTTTCTTGACCAAGAAGCTTCTACCATATTCCAATACACTAGGACTTTATCTCTTATCTTAATAATCTCCAGAGGCTTGTGAGTTTTTTCTGCATTGTTCTGTTATAGTGCCTGTACCTTGGTTATATAATCCTCAGCCTTTTTTCTAATTTGATATAATCTCTATATCTCCATGTCCACATGTTTCCAGATTGCATTATTACTTACTAGCAAACTTCCACTAGAACTTTCTTAGCCAAATAGTATTTCCCATGGTGTGAAATGGGTATTTTGTAATCATATATCCTGCAGAGTGGGTAATACTATTGGAAGATAGTGGTCTCAGTTTCCATATTCATCACAGATCTTGGCAATAATATTCTTGAGAGTCTTGTTAGTTCTTTCTGTCTATCTGTTTCCTTATAGGTGATAGGCTGTAGTCTTGATATATTGGATCTTATACTTGTAGAGAATTTCATGTAACTGATTGACAAATTCCATTTCTCTATTAGTGGTAACTTGCTTCAGAGTCTTGAATTGGCAGATGATTTCTCTGTATAAGAAATCGGCAATTGATTGTACATTGGATTCCTTGAGGGGCCCAGCCTCTATTTATTTTGTGAATAGGTCTATAATTATGATGACATATCAGTTGCCTATCAGTATCAAGGGTAGGGGACTGATTACATCTATTGTGATGTGAGCAAATGGTATTGGCTCAATGTCTGCTGATCTGGGGGCTTGATCTTATTGGTCTTGCTTTTGCTTCTGGCATTTATCACAGGTTCTGACAAATTGCCTGATATCTTCTTCCATTTCTGGCCACTACATGGTTCTTTTTACTTTATCATATATATTTGTTCTTCCTATATGGCCTTGCTCATATATATACTTCCTTTATCACTTGGTTCTTCTGGTGCTTGGGAATGACTAATTGCTCTCCATTCTTGAGTATTCTTCCATCAGTTTTGAATTATTTCCATGTCTGATTAATAATTATTTTTGTCTATTCTTTCAGATGTGGGGACATCTTTTGCTGCTCCAGATAGCTGATTATTCCATAGTACAGCTCTCTATTCATAGTAATTTAGCAGAAGTTGGGTCCTTCAGGGTGTCCATGAGAGGGCATCAGCATTGACATTTGTTCTTCTAAAGTAGTGGGTGATTGTGGCATCATATACTTATAGCTTCATAATCTATCAGATATAGATTTCTTTTGGCTTACTAGTAGTAAGCAATCAGGTGAGTGCTGAGTAATCCATCTGGATGATAAAGTGTCTTCTAGCTAGATAGTAGTGGAACTTCTCTATAGCCCAGATGACTGCAAGGTATTCCAACTTATATGACTCATAGGACTACTCAGCTCTGTAAGTACCTTGGCTGAGATAGACTACCACATATTTAGCACTATTCTTCTTTTGTGCTAGGATAGCTCTAAGTCCCATTGCACTGACATCTATCTGCAGAATGAACTTCTGGGTCTAGTCAGATCTTCTCAAAATTGGGGCCTGGGTCAACCTGATCTTGAGTTCATCAAAGGCTTGTTGCTGCTATTGCATCCACTGGAACTTGATCTCTTTTCTGAACAGATCATATATAGATAAGGCTGGCAATATGAGAGAATCTGTAGATGAATCTCCTGTAGTAAGATGCTAGTCCTATGAAGGCTCAGGCTTCAGTGATACTAGTGAGTACTGGGTATACTGCTACTGCCTTGATCTTAGTAGGGTCTGTATACATTCTATCATAGTTGATGATATGTCCAAGATAAGCAATTTCTTCTTCTCCAAATTTGCATTTCTTAGGCTTGATGTAGAGGCCATATCTGTGAAGTCATCTAAGAATTTCCTTGATATATTCTAAGTATTCCTTAGCTATTCCACTGAAGATGATTATATCATCTATATATATCATCATCTATCTTTCCATAACATCTCTAAAAATACTATTTATCATTCACTGAAAATTTGCTGGTGCATTGCACATTTTGAAGGATATGTAAAGATAGACATAGATTCCATCAGGAGTGATAAAGGCTGATCTTTTGCTGGCTTCAAGTATAAGGCCAATTTGGTAGAATCTGAAGAACAGGTTAAGAGTAGTATAGAATCATACTTTATTCCCCAGTATAGTGAGGATGTCACCAATATTGGGCAGTAGTTGTCTGTCTTTTTTAGTGACCTTATTAAGTCTTTGGTAGTCTGTGCAAAGTCTGGGTGTGAATTCTCCTAGTTGGCTTTCTTTTTTCAGTATAAGGACAATAAGCAATAACCAAGGACTGCTGGCTTCCTTGATAATCTCAGATTCCTTCATCTTCTTGATTTCTGTCTTGAGCTACTCTCTATAAGCTGGTGGAATAGGACAGGCCTTCTGATAGATTGGCTTTGTACTTCTAGTATTGACATCATAATAGTATAAGGGCTCCTTGGTCTTGATGTCCTTGAAGTCTGTGGCAAGTATATCTTTAAATATATGCAGGAGGTCTTATAATTCTTTTCTGAGAGAAATTTCCTTTCAATTATGTAGGTGTATTTGTCTTGGCTTTCTTCCTTCTTGTGCTCCAATTCAGTGATCCTGGTTGCTGCAAGGACTTCTTTTCCCATAGAGCCAAATCCAGCTCTGTCTTACTTTATTTGTCTGCTTTTTGTGACTTCCTTGATCCTTGGATTGAGGATGGGCAGGATAAGCATTTGTACCAGTCAATTCTTCTTCCTTACTTCAAATAGGATTGTTGGATTATAGTTTCTGATAAGAAGAAGGATTTTTCCTATATAATCTGAATCAATGACCTCTTCTTCTATAGATATTTCACTTTTTGCCAAGCTACTTCTTGTCTTGAGGATTCCAATATGGTTTGGTGGGATAGTTACTTTGATTCCTGTTCCAAGAATAGTTGTGGTCTGTGTTTCAAGTATTGTGTATATAGTAGTAGATAGGTCTATTCCAGCTATATTCTCTGATTTGTACTGTGGCATGACTGTATCAGGATGGATCCTCTGAATCTTGACTGTAATATCTTCATCCTTGTCATCACTGTCATCTAAAAGCTCTGGTGGTTTGTCTTTTATTTCCTCCTGGTTCTTCTTTGCCTTACTAGTATTCTTCTTTACCTTGATGATACAGAAGTAGCAGCAATTCAGGTGCTGGGCATAGTACATTCTTTCACCATGAGGGCACACTTCTTGTGGTATATATCCATTTACAATTTTCATATACCATTCTTCTTCTGTCAGCTGCTTGCCTTTCTTTTCCTTATAGTGACCATATAGGCCTCATCTTCTTGCTTTTTCTCCATCTCAGGGTATACTCCTTTGTGAATATTGATGGGGAATCCTGATCTTTTTTCTCTGATAGAAAATCTGTATCTTCTGAGCACTGAGGTCAATCATTGCTTTGGCTTTATAAAGCCATTGATTGCCAATGAGGATATTATAGTTGGTTGTATTGGTGACAATGACATCTACTAGAATGATGGCTTCTATAGGTAATATCAATCAAGATTACAAGTCAATGGATATATATCAATTAGTTACTTGTAGTCACAGGTTAGGAGTGGGCAAAGAGGTCTTACATTGCATATATGCCAGTTCTAGACATTTAGCACCAAAGACATTTTGCACCTCTATGCAATTTATGTATACTAGATAGACATATGCTGCTTATATACTGGCCACTCAGTGGAACAACTCAGTTATCTGCTTTACCACTTGTTCACTCTACCACTCATCTCTCTTTTTTCTCATATGCCTCAAGTCATTAATACTTGTATTCTGTGCCAATTCGACCCCTCTTTATGCAGCCAACATGAAGTCGGCTCTCTGGTATACCCACATTGCATCAACCTCCCTTTTATTGAGTGAGTTCTATGCTTCCTCCATGATGGTTCCATGGAAGATGCCATTGATGCAGTCTTTGTAGCATCATATCTCACAGATATTCAATCTCAAACCATCGAGGAGAATATCACGAGCAGTTCTGCCACACACCACTCAATGCGTATTTCCACTCGTGTAGTATCTAAATGGCCCAGCCCTACACCCTCTCCTGTCCTGAATGACATTATGGACCATTTTGCCAAACAAGACCACCACCTTGATGACCTCTTCAACCTATTCCACTCCAACCACAATTCTGCCCCTCAACCGATTAATTTGGCACAACCTTCTTCTACTAAAAGCGGAGTCTCCCTCAATCATGCTGCTGCCTCATTCTCTGCCGCACTGTCAGCCACCCCTTCCCCACTCATCTCACCAGATCCTGATGCATTGGCTGGTGAGTTTCCATCTATTTCTTTACTGGCCACAGTCATATGGGGCATCAATCTCTCCTTGAAATACAGCCATGTCAACCAGTGCCTGCTGGCCATGATGATCAATAACTCATTCCTAGCAATAGCACTTGGTCAGCTACTGGAACGCCACCCGACATTGGGAGTCCCGATATGGGACCACTAATTCGTCGAATCTCTGGATGATTTGGGCACATGCATCATCACTAAGAAAGCTGTGTCTCTATCCAAGGATCTCCCTAACATCCCCACCTTCATCTCCAGTTTACTCACCTACTTCAGCATCATCCATAATGCCCACCCAGGTCTGACTAAATCCACATCATTCCTCTCTTACACCATCAACTTTGCCTCTCTTGCAAGAATGTTGCTCTGGCATACCCTCCTCAACTATCACATTGCCTTCTACAACAAATGCATCACCAAAGTCACCCATGATAGCATCTCGACTGAATGGTGCCACTATTGGGCTAAACATGATCCTGATTTATTCATATCCCTGAGTCTCCATCAGAAGCTGCTGGTACCTGTTTCTACTGCAGCTTCATTTTCTAAAGTATCATCTTGCTTGTGCCAGATCTCTCACTCGACTCACACTAATCACAGCCCCAGTCCCTCCAAAATCCCACTGGTGTGCCACAACTTCAATGGATCCCTCTTTGATGGCACCCCAATGTGAGATCCTGGATGCCGCCGGCATAAGTGCATCTATGCACATATATGCTTGAAATGCAGCCTTGACTACCCCTGGATGGACTGCCCCAACAATCCCTTGAAATAACCCTAGGAACTTGCCCCCGACCATGTGATACCCACCAGCAATACTACTCTCCAACTGGCTCCAAACACCATTCTCCATCGCCCCCTCTCCAAGCCCTTTGATGCTGCTTCCTCTGAAATCCAGACTTGCTTCCCTCCACTCACTACTGCCCTTCAGCCATCTGCCTGATCACAAGCCCTTGCCACATACCCAGACCAGGACCTTGCTCATGCAGCCATTGATGCCATCTCTCAAGGTGTTCTCATGGGCTTTGATGGTACTCGATGTTGTCATATTGGCTGTAATCATCAATCCGCGATCGTGCATGCTGAGGCAGTCTCCATAGATATCGCTTGAGAGGTAGCAGTAGGTCATATCTGTAGCCCATTCTCAACCCCGCCATTTCTCTTATTCCGCTCCTCACCCCTGGGCACAGTTGCCAAGAAGAATTCATCATCCAAATGATGACATATCCACAACCTCTCCTGGTCTTGACATGGCCCCTCTGTCAATGCTGGTATTGATATGGATGCATTTCACATGTCTTATATATGCTTTGATGATGGATTAGACCTTATTTGGTACTTCAGCCAGGGCTGCCTACTATCTAAAGTTGACCTCGCCAATATATTCTGTCATATATATGTCCACCCCTCTGACTGAGAATTACTTGGATTCGAATGGCTGGGTTAATATTATTTCAATCGCTGCCTCCCATTTGGTGCCAGCTCATCCCTGTTCCTATTCAACATCTTTGCTGAACTGCTCACATGGATTGCCCATCAACAAGGTCTCCATCATCTCCTCCATTATATAGATGATTTTATTCTTGCTTCACCATTCGGTGATCTTCCCCTTGCCTCTTCCAACCTCTCCCAGTTCCTTCAACTCTGCCACCACCTTGGATGGTCAATGCAGTCACAGAAAATTGTCAGCCCTTTGATGTGTATTGTCTTCCTAAGTATCAAATTAGATATGGATGCCATGGAGGCCCACCTTCCAGCTGGGAAACTCACTGGTATTCTAGATGAGCTCTACCACTGGCCCCCCCAATGCTCTTGCTCTCGACCACAGCTTCAATCCCTCATTGGGTCATTGAGCTTCATCTGCAAAATCATCCTGCCAGGCCATCCATTTTTGTGGCGTTTTATCAACTGCTTGACAAGCAACCATTCTGCCATCCTGCTTGATGATGAATTTCAGGCCAATATTCAATGGTGGCTCACATTTCTACCACACTGGAATGACATTTTGGTTTTCCACTCTGTGGACTGGAGGACAGCCACTCCAGATGCTCATGTATGGACAGATGCTAGCAGCGACATAGGTCTGGGCACCTACTTCGAAGGTGAATAGTTCACCTCCCTCTGGTCCTCCACAATGCAATACCTCGACATTCAATTCAAAGAATTATATGCAGTCATTCTGGCTGCCACTATATGGAGCCCACATTGGACTTTCCCCTGCATCCTACTCCACACCAATAACCAGGCCATCCTTCATATCATTAACTCTGACACCACCACTAACCCTGCCCTCCTTGAACTGCTATGCTACATCTCTCTACTGATGGCTCAATACACCTTCTATTTCCATGCAACATATGTCTCATCTCAAGACAATGACATCACTGATGCCCTCTCATGCACCGATATGCCCCTTCTGCACAGTTACTTCCCACACCAATAGGCTTCACCAACACTCCCATCTTCCACCCCTCATGGCCTTCTTCCTTCAGTTCAGACTGGCAAGTTTGACATGCCGATCATATTCATCTGGCCAGTGGAGCTTCCTCCAATTCTGCACCCTTCACACCCCAACTGACCATCCTGCCCTCCCCATGTCTGAGCTGGTATTGATGCATTGAGTCTGCTTGCTGGCCCTTCATTGTCTTGCACTGACCACCATCAAGAAGTACCTCTCTGCCATTCGTTCTCTTCACATCGACTCCGGCCTGCCTGACCCACTAGTGGGGCTTCAACAACTGCCCAGGGTCCTTCGCGGCATCAAATGGTGGCTGGGCACTTGACCCACATGACTCTGACTCCCTTTTATATCAGACTGCCTCCACCACCTACTTCCATACCTCCATCTGAATGGTAATGCCTCTGACCTCACGTTCATGGCTGCTATCATGCTCACTTACTTCAGTTTCCTCCAGTCTGGGGAAATTACTTAGGACCACCCCTTTGACCCCACTAAGTATATATCCCAGGATTGCATATCCTTCCGCCCCTCTCTCACCCTCCTCTCCCACATAATCCTCACTCTTCTCTCTTCTAAGACTGATCCTTTCTGTCATAGTGTCTTGATCCACATCCCACAGGCACCTCCTGGCATTCCCTGCACTGTTGCCCTGCTCTGCTGGCTATTTCTTTCCTCTCCAGCACCCAATACTGCTCCACTCTTTTCCCTGCCCAACTGGCAGGCATTCTCCCAGTGTTGGCTAATGGACCATTTGTGATCCTTGTTACCTTATATTGGTCTTAATCCTCGCCTTTATGCTGGACATAGCTTTTGGATAGGCACTGCATCCGATGCTGCAGCAGCAGGTCTGGCTGACTACGAAATTCAAATCTTGGACCATTGGTCAAGTGATGCATTCTACTCCTACATTCATATATCTATCTCATGCAGTCTTTCTCTTCATTCTGCCACTGTCCCTAATGCCCATCTTCATCCCTAATTTACCCCGACCACTCATTGGCCCAACTGCTCATCGACCCCCATGACTGCTTGTCGTCCTATCCACTGTGCCACCCATGCCTGTTCCTATTGACCACTTGTTGTCCTACCCCGCTGTGCTGCCCACGCCTATTTTTATCGACTGCTCATTGACCTCTCCACCCCACCCAACCTCCCAAATACTCATTGACCCCATGACTACTCATCATTCTACCCTGCTGCACCACTCATACCTGTTCTAATGACCACCTGCCACTCTACCATTTTCTCCTCCTCCCCTGAGTTCCTCACATTCCCTCTGCTCTACCTTATCTCTCTCATGGCATCTTGCATTTTCCTTCATTTGGGACATTTATTTGGGCTGTATTTTATAGCCCTTTCTCTTTTTGTACCCCTTTTCTTTTTCGGACTTCCCAAATAAGACATATACTTATATTACATATATATATTTCGGGTTTAAACATTGATTGCATAGAAACATTGAATAGGTAATATCAATCGAGATTATAAGTCAATGGATATGCATCAATTAGTTACTTACAGTCATAGGTTAGGAGTGGGTGGAGAGGTCTTACATTGCATATATGCCAGTTCTAAACATTTAGTGCCAAAGACATTTTGCACCTCTACACAATTTATGTATGCTAGATAGACATATGCTGTTTACACACTGGCCACTCAGCAGAACAACTCAGTTATCCGCTTTACCACTTGTTCACTCTACCACTCATCTCTCTTTTTTCCCCGCCCCCCATCTCTCTCTTTGGTTTTCTTTTTTTTTCATACTTGTTCCTGCTGGGCTGGGCTGGATTTTATAGCCCTTTCCCTTT
>RQIL01020864.1:0-10020 GCA_003951145.1 Jimgerdemannia lactiflua | reverse complement strand
GACAAACCACCAAAATATAGCCTCCTTATAATTAGTCAGATAATATGAACAAATCAGATGATATGAATACTTAGCATAGCATAGTAACCAGCAACCATTGCTGTAGAAAACTATATAAATAACCAAATAACTAAAATAGAGAAAATCCCTGACAGTGACTGTCACTCTGATAGTGGCTATTACTCTAATAGTGGCTGTTACCCTGATAGTGGCTGTCACCCCAAACACACCATAAATAGCACTCCCTAATTAGCTAGATAGCAACTAAAGTAGTAACCACAATGTATAAAATACCCCAGAGACAAGAGTGAATAAACCTCAGTTCTGAAAGTTCAAAAAGCAAAAGTCAATTATTTGATATAGGAGAAATGTCTGCCAAAAGCCACTGGATCCTAAAGATTGGATTATAATACTTATGAGATATGCCTGCCAACAAGCCACTGCTAAGAAATTATAAGCATTGTTCTGTTCTCAACTCCAGTCCACTTTCTGATATAAAGAAGTTTGTTATTTTCAAGAGAAGTCTGCCATTTTTGGTTCACTTGCCAGATAAGCCTGAAGTTTTGCTGCCAAGTTTGAGTAAAGAATCTGCTACATTTTTAAGAAGTCTGTCACTTAAGGAATAAGCCACCATTTGTTTGCCAATTTACATTTTATTCCAGAATCTATATTATTTGAAGAATCCACATTATTCAAGTAACCCACCAATCTGCCATATTTGACTGATTCACATCATTTATCTGCATTATTCTACATTTTGTCTGCTAATCTGCCATGTACTACCAATCTACATCAACCACTTAATTGCACTATTCACATAACTGCATCGTTTGCTCAACCTGCATCATTTAAAGAATCTGCATCACTCTAAGGAATCCACATTGATTAAGGAAACCCAATTGCCAGTCTCCTGAATTGGCATTCAAGTATACCATCATACTAGTAACCCATATTCAGATCTTACACATTTAAGGAATAACTGATCACCCAGTTCCCAGAGAGCATGCTCATTAAGAAAATTCATCAAATTTGCCATACACAAGATCGTTTGCATCACATGAAATTACCTATCATGATCACTACTCCAGAAGGAAACCCATTCACATGCACAATCCAAGAATGCAGCCAAATTAGGAAATCACCTGCAGAATTCTCCAGATTGAATATTATACTACTAAACACTAGTATCAGTATCAATACCAGTACCAGACCTATAAACCTGAACATTTTGTTGCTTTTTAACAAAGTAACTAAGGGCTTAAGCTAATCTACACAGCCATCCAACCTTGTAATTTACCTCTATTGAGCCAGGCACATTACAGTATCTAAAACTATATATTTTTGTATATTGTACTCTGGAAAAAGGTGAATACTCAATTTGAATAGCTTGTATTTGAGAGAAATAATAAAATAACTTTATAAAATACATTCAGATTAATTATTACATAGATGCACTCAAAAGCTCAATTCAAATATTTAATTAATATCTATAATAACAACAGTTATATATTCAGAAAGGTAGAAGAGTGAGTGGGATAGAGGGAGGGCAAACATAGACATGGGTATTATAAGTAAAATAGTTATTAATTTTCATCAGCAGTTAATATAAAGATAGTATACTCAATTTCAGACTTGGAATCCTTGAGCAAAATACATTATCTGGAAATGTATTTATTGTGCTGAATTTATACAGAAAACATGAATTTAACAAGCTAAAATATATTTATATTTACTCTCTCAAGATAGTGTACCAGCAAACATTGTATATTTTAAATTTTAAGTTTATTAAACTTAACTTAAAATTGATTATCTTGATGTAAAGTAATAATAAAATTCAAAAAAATTAATCATATGATCTAAATTTTATTTTAAAGTAAAGATTAAGAATATTATATATACTGTGATAATGCTTCTGAATCTGGTGACATCAGAATCTAGAGACTGTTGATACTTTGCAAGCCACTAGCCATGAGTTGTAACTCATTCATGATTCATCTTAATCATAAGATGATCTTTATCTAAACTCATAATGACTCATTATGATATCAATAGTATACTATTGATAATCAGATAACCTTATCCCAGACCAAAGGAGAAGATTTTAAGATATAAAAAGGAGCATCAAGAAGAGGTGCAAACAGCATCCATGACTAAGAAAGACTTACTACAAAACAGTAAGGTCAAAAAGCCACCCTGGGCCATCTGTTTAAGAACAAATGTTTAATGATATTAGAAGAGTCATGAGGATGTACACTAGAAGAATCAACAGCCTGAACCTCTATATAAGGGACCCCTATCACTATACTCTAAACTGTCATAAAATGAAAACAAGAATCTCAATGGCTACAGAATACCTCCTTATGTGGTAGGAGTATGAAATAGGATATCATCTCTATCAGAATTCTCAGAAGCCAGCTATTAAGATATTGCAGATATCATATATATGGACAGATATGAGCAGCAATTGGCCAGAAGAATTCACCAAATCTTCAGATATGCTCTCTGGGCTATTCCAAACTTACAGTAAATCAAAACCTCTGATATTCAAGAGCTATCAAGTCACCAAATGGACTACCTAGAAGAAATAGTAGCAGAAGAAGTCCAATCTACCATTCTGGTTAAGAGTGAAGAAGTGTAAGACCTTTGAAATCCCCTCCTAGAAGACAATCCAGACCAGTTCATTTGTAGTTTAATTGCTCTGTTTCAAGGCCCCCCTCTGAGAATCTGTGCCCTCCAGAACCCCACAGATGTCCCTTATTTTGTGGAGGAAAACCTCATAGATTGAAAACTACAAGAAGAGCAGCAAGAGTACTCTGTGCCTTTTATTGATTATGATATCATCAGCAGTAACATCATCACTACTGACATCACTCCTTAAGACCAAAGCTCAGAAAATAGCAGTGATCCATTTATTTTATAAGAGGAAGACTTCAACAACTTCTTGAAAAGATATACAGATATTCCCTGCCTACCCCCAGAACTCTTTACTGACCTCAACTTACTTGTGGAAGTTGGAGAAAATGATTTGGCAGAATACTTTGAAAAAAATGAGGATGAGGAGAAAAATGATATAATTTCAGTCATACTAAACTTCAGATTAAACAATGATAGTTCTATTAGTCAAATTTGATCTAGTTAGTTAGTTGTACAAATAGTGATTATACTTTAACTAGCCAAATTCATCACAAATAAAAAAATTAGCCTTATTTTACTAGTTAGTCACTTGACTTTCAAATCTGTGCTAATTTAAGAGTAGGGAATTATTAATTATTAGTCTTATACTTAGTAAAATCCATGTACAACTCTGTATAAATATCCTCCCAAACTGTAGTAAATAAAACCTCAGTCAGTTCTAGTTTGAAATAAAAAGGATTACAGAGAAACTCACTGCCTCTAAGAGATTGGATAATTCTGAGAACAAGAAAATGATTGGAAGCAATGATTGCTTAGAAGTTTGAGTTAAAGAATTTCTCTTACCCATCTGTAACATTTTAGCATAGTTCATTTCTTTTCTTTATCTCTCTAGTACTTTCTATAATCTTTCAGCATCTTCTGAATGATTAGAAATCCTTTCTTGGCACTAAGCCATAGCTAGAATATTCTTGTCACTTCTATTCCAGTCTTATCTAGTCACAGAACTTCATGGAACATTGCAGATCTTTATTTGTCATCATTGCTGAGAACCTTTCTCTTAGCATTTCCATTGATTTCTCAGATCCTTCTGGATCCTTCTTTCAGATCTTGTATAAATATCCTCTCTGTTATCATGAATAAAGCTCAGAATATTTTCTCCCAGAAATCATGAGATCTTCCTGAACTCTTAGTAACTCTTCGAGCTACTTTAAACTACTAGAATCAAGTCACTTTCTCATTTAAGAAACCAGAACCATTACACTTGATAGCAGCAGTTAAGTTACACCTTGCCTAAATAAGAAACCTCTCAAGAACTAGTTAAACACCATATCCATAGATACCAATGACTGGAGCAATACCCCTTACAACAACTATATCTCTCAGAATATACCCTATATTTAGTAAGAAAAAGAGGAGAAACAGCCAATTCCTACTCAGTCATCTGGAACTCTAAAAAGCCTCTTATATACCACATTGGCTCAAATTTCCCAACTTCAAGAATGCCTAGACAAGAAGGAGGGCAAAGCTCCTATACAATCTATATCTACACCTATAATGATGTCTTCCACAATAGTCTCTATTAAGCCTCAGAAGCCTGACACCTTTGATGGCCAAAGAGGAGGACTGTCTACCAATGCTTGGCTTTTCCAATTGGAGCAGTATGGCGAACTGACCAATTTGGAAGAAGCAGTATTAGTCCAATTTGCTGCCACACTCCTCTAAGGGAATGCTGCAATCTGGTGGTGAAATCATGTCCAGAATACAAGATTCTCTGACCGAATCGAGGTCTGGGGTGAATTCTCAGATACTATTCAAGGCCAATTCAAACCTGTCAACAGCATCAAGGTTGCATGAGACTGTTTAGCAAATGTCAAATAACTCAAGTCTGTACAAGCATACAATGTACAATTCCTGTCTATCCTACTGGAGCTACCTCACATCACTGAAGATGAGAAGGTCAACAAGTATATCTGAGGTCTCAAAGGACAAACCCAAGTTCATGTTGAACTAGAAGAACCCAAAGATCTAGACACTGCAATGAAAATTACTAATAGGTTTAACATCATTACCTATGGTAACCACTTCAAGCAGAAGAGACTGCCTTTCAACAATAACCACAGAAAGGAGGAAACCAAAGTCAGAACTGTTAGACCTGCCCTCATGGATCTAGATACCATTGACAAGAACAAGAAGAACAAGCTTACACCTGAGGAAAAGGAGTATCTCAAGAAGGCTGGAGCCTGCTTCTTTTGCCAACAGTCTGGCCACATTGCTACAAAATGTCCCAAGAAGACTACTGAACCCAAGAAGATCCTGGTCCTGTTCAAAGACACTTAAGGTTAATAAGTCAAACAAGAAGTTGTACTCAATTTCATGTGAGTCAATCCCAAGATTCAGATTCCTCAAGTATAATCAGAAGGAGCCATTGGTTTAGATCTTCAATCCATTCAACAAGTCACTATTCCTGTCCATGAAAGAAGGCTTATCCCAACTGGCCTTGCAGTCGAAATACCCAAGGAATATTATGCAAGAATTGCACTAAGATCTGGTCTCAGTGTCAAGCACTCACTGGATATTAGCACTGGAGTCATTGACCCTGACTTCTGAGAAGAAATGTAAGTCCTACTTATCAATCACAAGGACCAACCATACACTATCAATGGAGGTGACAGAATTGCACAGCTCATTCTGGAGCAAGCCACCCTGCCTGTCATCAAGGAAGTCACCAAGCTATCATCAATCAAGTAAGAGCAGAAGGGCTTTGGCAGTACTGATCAAGTTGCTAGCATAGCCGAGAACCAAGCCAACTCAATGCTCATCTTCAAAGGTCTAGTCAAAGGTCAAGAACTAGATGTTCTCATAGACAGCAGAGCTGTTGAAAACTTCATCAACAAGAACCTCATTGACAAGTTCAAGATTCTCACCAAGCCAGCTAACAAGAATGGTGGAGTTGTCACTGCTGATGGCACTACTCTACCAATTGACTCAATTGCTACTAAATTTCCCCTCAAGATTCAGAAGTACTGGGAACATTTAGATTTTGAAGTAGCACCCCTAGGAGATTATGATCTGATCTTAGGCAAACCCTGGCTTATATAACACAACAGACTAAGAATGAAGTTACCCTAATTCAAGATGGAGCCAACATTACAATCAAGCCAGACAAGACTTAGACGAAAACCCCAATTGCAACTCTTTTGGCAATTCAGTTCAAGAAGGCCCTCAAGAAAGCTATCTGTACTTTTGTTGCACTGATCTGACCCAAGAAAGAAGACAAGAAGCTATCAATCAGTGAAAGTGTCAAGTTACTTCTGAACAAGTATAAGGATGTCTTCCCAGACAAACTACCTGGTCTACCACCTTCAAGAGACCATGATCATGAAATCAAGCTGGTACCTGATGCAGCCATTCCCAAGAAAAAGATGTATCACATGTCGCCACTTGAAATTGAAGCAGTCAAGAAGGAACTCAACAAACTCATCGAGCAAAGAGCCATTCAGCCAAGCAAGTCACCTTTTGGCTCCCCAGTCTTATTTGTTAAGAAGATGAATGATATCTTATGAATATGTATAGACTACCATACACTCAACAAGATTACTATCCAGAATCATTACCCACTACTACTCATTGACCAAATATTTGATGCTCTCAAGAATACCAAATACTTCACCAAGATTGACCTTATGTCTGGGTATCATCAAATTTGCATCAAACCAGAAGACATACCCAAGATGGCATTCATGACACCATTTGGACTATATGAATTTCTAGTCATAGCCTTTGGTCTCACCAATGTACCAGCAATCTTTCAAGACCTCATGCAGACTGGCTTCAAGGATCAGCTCTATATCTTTGTACTCATGTATATTGATGACATCCTGATCTTCAGCAGTACTGAAGAAGAACATCTCAAATACCTTGAACAAGTCCTCAAGATCCTCCATGAATACAAGCTTTATGCAAAGCTCAAGAAGTGTGAGTTCTTCAAAGATCAAGTTGAATACCTTGGACATATTGTATCAGCCAAAGAAATTCAAGTAGACCTAAGGAAAATACAAGCCATTGAACAGTAGCCTGTACCAGTAAGTCTCACTGAACTTAGGTTCTTCCTTGGTCTGGCTGGATACTACTGTTTATTTATCAAGAACTTCTCTAGCATAGCAGAATCTTTGACAAACCTCCTACAAAAGGAACCCAACTCTGATCACTATGTTCCCTACATCTGGGACACCTTCTGTCAACAAGCCTTTCAAGAACTCAAGAACCACCTGACCCATTCATCTGTCCTTAGAAATATGGACCTGAACTTGAAGTATACAGTTACTACTGATGCATCTAACTTTGCAATTAGTGCAGTCATTTCTCAAGATGATGGTCAAGAACACAGACCCATTGCCTTCAAGTAAAGGAAATTGTCCCCTGCAGAATAAAAGCTAGCCACTCATGAAAAGGAACTTCTGGCAATCATTCATACCCTCAAGACCTGGCAATACTACCTAGAAGGAGTTGAGTTCAACATGATCACTGATCATAGATCCCTTCAGTACATCAATACCCAATCAATTCTTTCCTGTCAACAAGCCAAGTGGAGTCAGTTACTTCAGACCTTCACCCCAAACATCATCTCTAAGCCCAGCAAAACCCTAGTTATACTAGATATACTCTAAAGAAGGCCTGACCTCACTACCATTTTACAAGTCACCATGGTATCTGAATTCCTTAACTAGATCAAGACTGCATATGACAAGACTCCCTGGTTCTACAAAAGGATACCAAGGAATTTAAAGAAAACTACACCCTCAAGGACAATCTTATGTACTATCAAGACAAGGTCTATATTTCTGCCAACCCAGAACTACAATACAAGATCCTTCATGAAAATCATGACTCCCCACTAGCTGGTCACCTTGGAACTGAGAAGACCATCAAGAACATTCAACGAGACTACTACTGGCCCAACATGCTCAAAGAAATTAAGAAGTATGTTCAAAGCTGTGATCTTTGCTAAAGAAATAAGTCAAGCAATCAAACACCTGCCGGTCTTTTACAACTATTGCCAATTCTGATCAAGAAGTTTAAGTAAGTCACAATGGACTTTATTGTACAACTCCCATTAACTAAATCAGGATATGATGCCATCATCATGTTTGTGGACCATCTCACCAAGATTATAATCACCAAACCAACCACAACCAATGCCACTGCCCCTGAAATCACAAGAATTTTCTTCAAGTCTGTCTTCTGCCAATATGGACTTTCCTGAGTAATTGTCAGTAATCACAATATCAAATTCACAAGTCACTTCTGGCAAGTGCTCTTCAAGACCCTTGGAACTCAAATTACTATGTCTACTACTTTTCACCCTCAAATCGATAGACAAACTGAGCAAATGAACAGAATACTTGAACAAATGCTCAGGAACTATGTATCTTATGAACAAGATGATTGGGACCACTACCTGATCTATGTCGAGTTTGCCTACAACAATGTAGTCCAATCATCTACTAGTTCTTCCCCTTTTCAGTTACCCTATGGTCAAAATCCCAAGACCCCTGCAAGTCTAGTCTCATTCCAGCAATCCAGTCATACACAAGTCCCCACCACCCAGAACCTTATTGACAAAATGGATTTCCTTCTCAAGATTGCAACTGCAAATCTGCAAAAGGCTCAATAATATCAAGCTAAGTATGTAGACAAGAAATGATGCAATGTCATCTACACTATTGGAGATATGGTTCTACTTAAAGCCAACAACATTAAGGCCCAATCTCAAGTCAACTGCTAGTCAGCCAAATTCCAACTCAAGTACCTTGGACTCTTTGAGATCACTGAGCAAGTCTCTATCTACTCTTATCATCTCAGTCTACCATCAACCATATGAATATATCCAGTATTTCATATATCACAACTCAAGGCCTAGAACCAGTCACCCTCTTATCCTGGCCAAATTCTGACACTCTCAGCACCAGTTATGATTAAAGACTACATCAAGTATGAAGTTAAGAAAATCTTAGACAAATGAGTTTGATACCATCATACAGAATATCTAGTCAAGTTGATGGGCTACCCCGAATACAATACTATCTGGGAATCTGCTGCCAATCTCAAGAACTCCCAAGACCTCATTCAAGAGTTTGAGTAAAAAGGAACTCATTGACTGCCTATGAGGTTCTCCTCTTAGATAGTAGATGACATACTGTACTGATCAGATACATAATGCATCAAAGCACTCTAAGGGATATAGTATCAGCAACAAGATCTATAGAAGAACTCTGTAAACCCTACAACTAATGAGGTTTGAACCAGTTCTCATCTGATCAAGATAATACTTTAGTTCTCACCTTATACAAGGATGGCCAGTCCTTGCTAATGAGCCAATATATTTTATTTGTATTTTCTTTTAGTTTTATTTTCTTGTATTACCTTCTGAATTTAATGAGGATATTGATTCTTAAGGAAGGGAAGATATAATATTTTAGTGTAGTTTATTTCTTTTCTTTATCTTTCTAGTACTTTCCATAACCTTCTAGTACTTTCTGAATGATTAGAAATTCTTTCTTAGTACTAAGCCACAGCTAGAACATTCTTGTTACTTCTGTTCCAGTCTTAGCTAGTCACAGAACATTGTAGATCTTTATTTATCATCATTGCCAGGAACTTTTCTCTTGGCATTTCCATTGATTTCTCAGATCTTTCTAAATCCTTCATTTAGATCTTATATAAATATTCTCTCTGTTCTTATGAATAAAGCTCAGAATATTTTCTCCTAGAAATCACAAGATCTTTCTGAACTTTTAGTAACTCTTTGAGCTACTTTGAACTACTAGAATCAAGTCACTTCCTCATTTAAGAAACCAGAACCATTACACCATCATTAAGAAAACTATTAAAAAAATCACTACTAAGAAAGCTGCTCAGTTAAGAAAAGACTGCTGCTATGGAAACTGACCACTGAGATCAAGACTGCTACACATTTAAGTAATGCATCCAAAAGATCCATCAGAGTCAGAAACCCATCTATTCTCAAAGATAATTGAACATACAATATAAGTAAATAAGCCATTACTACAAATGATTCTACCACTGCTCTATGATCAATGACAACCACTTATAACTAGAACCCTATCTCCATGCCACATTTAATAGATCTGTTCAGACTATATATTCAGTAATATAAGTCTCTACTACATTAACCATCCTTATGTATATTGATTGACCACCCATATTTGGATCCTGATTGCTACTACATTTAAATCAACTCACCTGCTAGCTCAAGAATAATAGAATACCTGCCAGGAATACTCTTTGATAAGAATTTCCACCAATCAATTACTGAAAAATTGAGCCAACAACTTGCCTAAACCCTGAACACTCACACTCACTCTT
>RQIL01020853.1:0-10023 GCA_003951145.1 Jimgerdemannia lactiflua | reverse complement strand
ACCCACATATAAAAAAAAAAACTTTTTAGAATAGCTATAAGTTAGCCACCTACTATAGTAGGAAGACATTCAGAAATCAAGGATGACATGAACATTAACCATAAAACGTACCACCCGAATTACTGACAGATGACGTGAACATTAGCATAGCATAGTAACCTACACAGCAACCATTTGCTGTGGAAAACTGTATAAATAGCCAGACTACCAGATAAGGTATATCTGTGCAGGACCTGCACACTTGTGCCAGACCTGCACACTTGTGCTGGACCTGCACACTTGTGCCAGACCTGCACACTTGTGCTGGACCTGCACACTAGTACTAAAACCAGAAATACCTGCCATAAATAGCCCTCTATAATTAACCAGGTAGCAACCACAAATGTATAAAATATCCCAGAGACAAGAGTGAATAAACCTCAGTCCGAAATTGAATCCAAAGCAAAAGACAAGTCTGCCTACAACACTTTGAGGGATATGCCTGCCCAGAGCCACTTGGTCCAGAAAGGATTGCAACACTTAGGAGAAATGCCCACTCTAGAGCCTCTTCTGGGAGATTGTGAGCTTGGTACCTCATTTCCACTCCGGTCCACTTTCCAATACAAAGAAGTCCGCCGTTTTTTTGGTTCACTTGCCAGATAAGCCTGAAGAGAAATCCGCCAGTTTAAGTCTGCCGATCTACCACGTATCGCCGATCTGCCTCGTTTAGTCCGCATCGTCCAAGTCCGCTATTTTCAAGAGAAGTCTGCCACTTAAGGAATAAGCCGCCAGTTTAAGTCTGCCGATCTGCCACGTACTGCCGATCAGGCCGCCATTCAAGAGAAGTCCGCCGATCCGCCGCATTCCGCCGATTCACATCGTTTGCCCGCATCGTTCAAGTAGCCCGCATCGTCCACTAGACCGCATCATTCGAAGACCGCATCTGAGAAATTCGCTGCTTTTAGTCCGCTTGCCCGAATAAGCCAATTACCCGTCACGCTATCTACCAAAGCCCGCACCCTTAAGGAAACTGATCGTCGGTTCCCAGAGAGCCCACTTAAAAGGAAACTGCCAAATTCGCCATGTCACACGAATTATCTACCATCGCTCAAGAAGGAAATCCGCTCACGCAAAGGACCGTCAATCCAAGAACGCCGCCAAATTAGGAAATCGATCGCACACAGAAGTCTCCAGCTGTTGAATATTATACCACTGAACACCAACACCAGTACCAGACCTATATAATACCTGAACATTTTGTTGCTTTTTGACAAAGTAACTGGGGGCTCAAGCCAATCTACACAGCTGCCCAACCTTGTAATCTGCCTCTATTGAGCCAGGCACATTACAATATCTTAAGGCAGTTGATGTGAACTGGAGTTCTCAAGATTCATCCATCCATGCTTCTTATATAGATGCTGGTTTCTCTGATGTTGTGTACAAGGTATGATCCTTCCCATTTCAGTTCCAGTTTGGCAGCAAAGTTTGTTTCGATCATGCTTCTCCAAACTAGGACTTGATCTCCAATCTTGATCTTCTGATCCTTCTGTTTCTAGTCATAATACTTCTTTTGTCTTTCCTGGGCCTTAATAATCTGGTTTTGGGCAGCTGATCTTCTTTTTCAAGAAGCTTTCCAAGATTCTCATAGTCAGCAGTTCTGGTCTTCTTAGCAAACATCATTTCAAAGAGCTTTTGTTTGGTTGAGGCAGCAGGGGTGTTTCAGATTTTCCACAGGATTTCAGGTAAGTAGAGATCCCAATTAGTAGGATTGACCTTGGCAAGTTCTTTCTTGATGGTCTGATTTATTCTTTCGATCATTCCATTGGTTTGCAGATGATAAGAGGTGGTCTTTTTCAAGTGGATCTCATGAGTTTGTATATAACTTGAGATTATATTATTTACAAACTCAGTTCCTTGGTCAGAGATGAGTTCTTCAGGGGATCCATATCAGTGGGTGAGGTCATGAAGGTGTCCAATAATGGTCAGGGCATCTGCAATCTCCATGGGGTATGCTTCAGGCCATTTGGTCAAATGTTTAACAAATACTAGAATATATCTATTTCATTTTGGTATCACTGACAGGGGTCCAATTATGTCTACTCCTCATCTTTGAAAGATATGAGTAGGTGGAGGGATCAGTTGTAGAGGGGCTTGTAGTTCTTCTTTCCTTGATACTTCTGACAAGTGTTATACTTCTGGATGATATCTCAGACTTGTGCTCTGAGGTGGGGCCAATGTTGATATTATTCTCAAATCTTGTTTTCTATACTTATCTGTCCTTGGTGGGCCTTCTGGTGTTTTTGTCGGATGAGGTTTTCTTACTCCTTGATGGTCATGGGAACTTCTTTGAGGATGCAGTTCCAAGGTATACCCTTTCTTTGGTTCATTGGGTCATGCAGGAGAGAACATCAATATTATTGTGAGTTCTTTCTACTTTGTGGATGATGTTGATTTCGTAATCTTGAAGAATAAGGATCCATCAGGCAAGGATTCCAGTGGGGTCTTTTCAGTGCAGTAACCATTTGAGAGCTATATGGTCTGTAATCAGAGTGAACTTTCTTCCAATTAGGTAATGTTTGAATAGGGTGACCACCCATATGACTGCAAGGTATTCCAATTTGGTGCTCCCATAGTTGGTCTGTTGCTTATTGGTGGCTCTGCTTGCATAAGCTATCACATGGTGCTATTTGTCAGGTTCTTCTTATATAAGGATTGCTCTGAGGCCATTCTTGGATGCATCAGTGTATAGAATGAAAAATTTCTGCAGATCTGGTTGGACTAGGATTGGTGCTGAGATCAGGCAGTGTTGTAGTTTTTGGAAGACTTCTTTTTGTGATTCTTTCCATTAAAATAGTACTTCTTTCTTCAGCAAGGTTCATATTGGGGCAAAGATTTTGGCAAATCCCTTAATAAATCTTCTGTAGTAGGATACAAGCATCAGAAAGGATAGGGCTTCCTTTGGAGTCTTGAGGATAGAGAAGTTGTTGACTTTTTCGATCTTCTTGGGGTCTGCATGTGTTCCATCTTTAAAAACTATGAATCCAAGGAATTCAAGCTTCTGTTTGCCAAAGTAGTACTTCTTTGAGTTGAGTCTCAGGTAATTTTATTAAGTGAGTTTGAAAAACTCTTCAAGGTCTCACAGGTGGTCTTTGAAATTTTCTGAGTAGATGTTAGAATAATCTATATAAATAATCAGGCAGTAGTGGATGAGAGGGGCATATACTGAGTTTATTATTCATTGAAAGGTTGGGGGTACATTGCAGAGTTCAAAGGACATTCAGAGATACTCAAATAATTTTCCTAGAGCAAGAAAAGCTGTCTTTTGAATGTCTTTGAGGTCCATTAGTATCTTATGGAATCCTGCAAATAGATTCATGCTGCTGAAGTATCTTGTATTTTACAGCTGGTCCAGAAGGTTATCAATTTGGAGTAAGGGGTATATATCTTTCTCGATTACTGTATTGAGTTTCCTAAAGTCTACAACAAGTCTCCATCCTCCTTTCTTTGGTACAATAAGTATAGGGCTGGCCCAAGGGCTGGTAGAGGGTCGGATGACTCCATTGTCTAAGAGTTCCTATATGTGTTCTTTTTCGAATGTCTTCAAGTGGTGGAGTATCCTATATGGTTTCTGTTGGATGGGTGTTGCATTTTCTGTATTTATACTGTAGTGGTATGATGGGTTATATGGCAGATTACCATAGTCTGTGGTGAAGATGTCCTGATATTTATGAAGGAGTTCAGTCAATTGTCATTATTGCTGAAGAATCAATTCTTCTCCAATGTTTATGGAAGGCTTTACTTTCTTCTGGGTTGCAGAGGGACCTTTCCTTTCTTCTGTGACCTTTTGCCATTTATCTGTAAGTTTATTCTCTATATGTTCAGTTGAGGTAGGGCACCAGGTGTTCAATGATGGTTCCTTTTAACAAGATGATGTTGTCCCAGCTTATGTTGGTTACTTGGGAGTGTACTGGATTTATCTTATCAGAGAATATGTATCCTTCTACATGTAAGTTTCAGATTTCTTCATTGGGTTTGAAGAAGAGATTCCTGGGGTCTGGCAGTGCAAATATTTCAATAGTGGTTTACTCTCTTGGCTTAAGAATGAGGTTCTTGTGAAGCTTTACTGGTTGGCAGAAAACTTGCTAAGGAGCATTTGCTTTGAATTGGCTGACCTGAAGGAGGTGTACTTCTTTCTTGTCAGAACTTCCAAATCCTTTGGTTTGTCTGATTCCTTGAGTGAGCTTGCATACTTCTTGCAGCTGGGGAGTCTTGTATTCAAGAAAGGCTACCTGTGTGATTTTGTCTCCTTTGTTGATTCAAATCCATTCACCACTTCTATTTCTTAAGATGACTTTGATTTTGCCTATATATTCTGGGTCAATGGTTTCTCCTTTAGTAGAAAGTCCTTCAAGGGCTAGTCCAGACCTTGAGGTCAATTGGATGTAGGTTCCTTTTGGTGGTTGTATAGCAATATCAGTTCTGATGAGGTTTGTACTTTCAGGGCTCATAGTAGTATCATAAAGACTGCTGAGATCATAGCCAATATCTTCTTGGTGTGCCTTCTTGAGTGGAATTGCATTGGGGTGAAGCAGAGTGACCTGTGTAATGTTCTTACCAAGTGTAGGCTGTCTATGGGCTGAGGCTCCTATGGCTTTGGATCTCCAACCTCTGATGTCTAGGTATGGCCATCTTGCTCTAGTAGAGGGGTCTTGAAGATAATTGATTTCTCTTTTCCAGTGGGGTCCAGGGCTTCCATGAAATTGATAGCATCATCTATCTATCCTTGGTGGGTTACATGGCAAATAAGAGCCAGGATATCTTCTCCTAGGTCATATATCTTGAGAACCTTCCTTATAGGCTTCTTTCTTTTCTCCTTTCAAATCTTTGCTCGATCATCTCCTCTCTTGAGTGTGTGTACAATCACACTCTTGCTGAGATGGATCTTTTCATATTGACAAGGCCAGCATCTGGGGTGCTTTCTATGATGGCAATATCTTATGGCTTGGAAGTACTTCTTTCTTTCTTTGATTTCTCCTAGTTTTGGGAATCTACATCCATTTACATCATACTTGGGTGGAAGAGTAGAGAGGGGTTTCACTTCAGTCTGAGTATAGAATCCTACTCCATTTCTTCTCTTTGCAAGTGTGGTGATGGATTCTTGAAATAAGATTCCTTCTGCAATGATTTTTAGAGATCTTGGCTCAGAGGGCTGTCTGGCTTACTGATCCAATATAGCATTGATAGCAGTAGTCTCTTAGTGGTGGAAAATGACTTGGTTGGGGCATCTGCCCATTCAGATGGCTTTCTCTTGATGGGTTTTATGCCTTGGGATAACTGGCTGTGAGCTGGGTCCAGCTTCTTCTTTACTTCAGGGGGTGTTATCAGCTTCTCCTTCTTGTGGTACCCAGTTCAGATCATCCTATAAAACAATTGCAGGAAGCTCTTCATTTTCGGAAATGCCATCATCTTCTATCTTTGGTAGTTGGTCCCAAATTGCTTGTACTTCTACTGCTTCGATTTCAGTATTGGGTATGACTTGTGCATGGCATTTTGGTTGAGTATTGTGAAGGCATCTCTTCTTTCTTCCCCTGCATTCAGGGCATGTAGTACCAGGACTCTTTCGAATTCCCACATATCTGGATGAGTGTTCCTTGCATTTCTGTCTTTGGAGGTATTTAGTGCATTCTCTGGTTTCTCCAGCAATAGCTCCAATTGTGATGGAGATTGTATCTTGTACCCATACATTATCTTCTGGTCTGTCTTCTACCATATTGATTTGGGGCCTCAGTTTGAGGTCATTGTCATTTTTGGAGTCCTTCTCTTCTTTCTTCTCTGTGGATTCTTTGCTACTGGTATATTCTTCTTGAATGATCACCTTCTTCTTTTTCTTTAATGACTCAAAGCTAGTAATCTTGACTTGATACTTCTTTCCTCTGTAGTCAAATTTGAGCACTTGTTGACCAATGTTAATATCTATATTCATCTCCATCCAATTGGTACTAAGGATCATATCATAGGTGACAGCTTTAGTTATAACTATCTTAGAGATAGTAAACTAAATGTATCCAAGGGTGATGGTGATGTTTCAGACCTCTCCAAAGGGTTGAGTTCAGGCTCTATCTGCTACTATGATGCTGAGGCTAAAGGGTCTATCAATAGGCCATTGAATACTGTCTAGGAATTTCTTTGTAATAATACATATAGCTACTCTTATGTCAATGAGGATTTTCATCTTCTGGTCTCCAATTTCTCCAAACAGATAGATGCTGACATGCCTTTCTGCAACTTATACTACTGGGGTTTCTGGTTCTTCTTGAGGGATGGGAACTCTTCTTGTATATAATCTGGTAGTTTGCAACAACTTGTTCCTTACTCCAGCAGATATCAGTTATAGGAACTGCAAGAGTGGAATTTCCATCTTGGCTTCTTGGATTTTCTTCCAAGCTTCATTGTAGATGTCCTCGGGTATGGTCTTTGAGATGTATTTCTTCTTGGACTTTGGAGTTTTGGTTTTCGATTCTGATTCTTCTCCCATTTCTTCATTAGCAGATTCTGGTAGAGGATCTTCTTCATTGACAGTGACTCTAGGAATGAATAGTGAAGGAGAATGGGGAGGTGTATCAACCTGTTCTTCTTCATCTTCATCTTGGATAGTTCTCCTATTTGTTCTTTTGAGAGGCTTTCCTACTACTCTGGGCAGCCTACTGCTCTCTTTCTCTTTTCTACTTGATGGACTATTTCTCCATATTCAACCTTGGTTGGGTATAAGTCTAGGTCACTATATTCTTCACTATCACTCTACTCATAGTCTTTGACTGAGTGAGCTTCTGTCCTTTTATTGTGAGTATTCTTTCAGTTTGGTGGTTCAGAATTCCTTAAGCTGTCTTGATTGTTGCATTCAGTGGCATAGTGTCCTTGCTGTTCACACTTATAGTATTGGACTTGTGCCCTATCTCTTTGAAGATAGTTTCGACTATTAGAGGATGGGTAGTTTCTCTGGTAATCCTGATTTTCATGTAGGGGGTACCTTGGCTGGTAGTTCCAATTTTTGCATAGATAGCTTGGCTAGTAATTCTGATTTTTGCATGTGGTGAGCCTTTCAATATGCCCAACCAGTCTGTCTACTTTCAAATTGAGGTCTTGAATCTCATTCTTGTCCTTCTTCCATTCTTTTATAGGTTTTTCTCCTTTTGATTCTCCTTGAAGGATTCCTTGCAAGGTCTTAATCAAGAGGTCTTCCTTGTCTTCTTTCCAATTATCAGTCTAGGTAGTTCCTTACTTAACATCAAAGTATCCTTGGGCTGCATCTACTTGCTCTTCAGGCTTCTTGATACCCAGAGTTTAGACATGTTGAGCAATATTGGGTGGGATTCTATTCATAAAGATCATTGGTCCAATAATGTCTTGGTTGGCAGTATTGAATCCAGCAGCATGCATTCTCTTCTGGATTCTAATGAAAAATGCTCTTGGGAATTCTCTAAGGTTCATCTTCATTCCTATAATAGATTCTTGAGCTTTGTGGTGGGTTTCATTTCCTGTATATTTTTCAATGATCTAGTGCTGCATGGCCTCATATTGTTCTTCTTCTGATCTTGCATTCTCCATGACATCTTCTAGGTCTGTGTTGACATAATTTGCAGTTCTGGTGAAAATACTTTTGGCTGGTTCTCTCAGTTATACTTTGAAGACATTGATTTGTAGACTGCTATTTCTTCAATTGTATCTATAAATTATCTTGGATCCTCCTCTGAGTATTCTGTAAATATGAGTAGTATTATGCCCATTTTGTCATCACTGTCCTCTGATTCTGTTTCGATTTCTGATTCTGATTCTGAGTTATTGGCTGTTGATGAGTAAGAGCTTGAAGGTGCTGAAGATCTGAGAGATGGTGCTCTTCTCAGTACTATTCTGAGGAATCTTGTAGATTGAACTCTTGGGGTTGGGGTTACTGGTCTGGATAAATCAGAGAAGACTCTTGAAGGGAATCTTTCAAGATGATTATTGAGGTCTTGGATAAAATTGTTGAAGTCTTGGTTGGTGTTATTGACTTTGTCTGGTGTGAGCTTGTCAAAATCTCTAGTTAGTATATCTACTGGTGGAGAGTTTTATATAGTGCTGGCTTCTGTAATGTCAGATCCTTCTGATACTGAGTGGTATCTGATTCTAGAGGTAATTACATCTCTTTCTGTCCAAATGCTTTATAGTGCTAGAATTTCTTCCCCTGTGGTAGCTGAAATTGATACTGTATCAAAGATTGCAGTAGTGCTGATCTCTAGGTTGAAGGTTAGGTTCTGTGAGCTAAAAAGTCATGTAGATTGCTGGTTTGTAATCTTTTCAGTTGAGTCCCCAAATGTAATATACCTGGCTCAATAAAAGCAAATTACAAGATTGGGCAACTGTGTAGATTGGCTTGAGCCCTTAGTTACTTTGTCAAAAAGCAATAAAATGTTCAGATAATATATATAGATTTCTGTATTGGTGTTTAGTGGTATAATATTCAATAGCTGGAGATCAAGTTATTTCCTAATTTGGTAGTATTCTTGGATTGGGTGTATGAATGGGTTTTCTTCTAGAGTGGCAGACTAATTTGTGTAATACAAGTGATCTTATGTATAGTGAATTTGGCAGATTTCCTTAAAAGTGTGGCTTTCTGAGAATTGGGTGATTGGTTTTTTTAAGAATACAGGTTCTCTGGGAATCCATAACTTGGGTAATCTGGCAGATTTCCTTATATATGTAGGTTTTCTGAATATAGGTTGCTTATGTAAAAAGTAATTAGATTTCTCTTATTCAGGTAAATAGACTAAAAGCAGTGGGTTTCTCAGGTGCAGACTTCTCAAATGATGCAGTTAAGTAGACAATGCAGCTGAGCAGATATTGCAGGTTACTTGAACAATGTAGACTGAATGAGACAGATTGGCAGAATACAGCAGATCAGTAGATAAAGGTGGCATGGCAGCTTATTCCTTAAGTAGCAGATCTCTTGAAAATGATAGACTTCTTAAATATCAGCAAACTTCTCTTCAGGCTTATCTGGCAAATGAACCAAAAGAGCAGACTTAAACTAGCAGATTTCTCTTCAGGATTATCTGGCAAGCAAACCAAAAGGTAGACTTCTTTGTATCGGAAAGTGAACTGGAGTGGAAAGTAGCTTACAACTTCTTGGCAGTAGCTCATTGGCAGGCATATCTTCTAAGTATTGCAATCTAATATTTATGATCAAGTAGCTTTTGGTAGGCATTTCTCTTAAGTATATCAGACAATTGACTTTTGCTTTGTTTTTGGAACTGAGGTTTATTCACTCTTGTCTCTGAGGTATTTTATACATTGTGGTTGCTACTTGGTTGCTATTTGGCTAACTATTGATTTGCTTTTTATGGTGTGTTTGGGTGAACAGCTACTATTCACATTATTCTCTTCTTTGGTTATCTAGTTATTTATACAATTTTTGCAGCAATAGTTGTTATACTGATTACTATGCTATATTAGTATTCATGTCATCTGGTTTGTTTACATCATCTGGCTAATTATGAGACAGCTATGTTTTTGGTAGTTTGTCACACTATATTCATAGTTTACTTTATCTACAAATAAGTCCTGGTAAGTACTTTATATAAAATCTCAATATTATTAATTTTAACTATGATTTATAATTATAATTACAGATATACTAATATAGATTGATACCAAAGACATCAATCATGTCAATAAGACAACTGATAGTAGCCCTTTTACTAAAAAGAGTCATCCTTAATAGTCAAATACTCTATAAATTGAAAAAATCTCTAAAAAATATCCTTCTTATCTATGAGATTTTACTTCTATACAGTTTTCTATACAGACACAATCTTTAGCCAATTCATCAGTTGCACAATCTCTTTCACCTTTGCTACTACATGAGAATATCATTTCTTCTTCAATATCTACTTTATTACTAAATGAAGTTACCTTTCAATTATCTGCTATAAGCAAATTAGTCTATAGTAAAAAAAAATCCACTATTCTATCTGTAAACCAATATATAATACATAGATTGTCTGCCAA
>RQIL01020842.1:0-10024 GCA_003951145.1 Jimgerdemannia lactiflua | reverse complement strand
TTTTTTTCCATAGACCATGGCCTCATTTATTACCTAACACCTGTCTAAACATTACACTTGTCCTCATACCACATCGGCAGCCCCATTTCTCGCCTCGCTACCCTACCCCTTCACTTGGCCTCTCTCCTACCCCGCCTCTCTCAAACACTACCTCATTTCCTATCACCTGTACTCGGCCCTCACTCTTACTGTATATAACTTCCACTAACTTCCTACAGCCCCCCTCTCCAGGACCCCATCCCCTCTGCCAACCTGTCAGAATATCTTTCATCAACCATCACCACCTTGCCATCTTCTCTTCCTATGTTGACTTCCTTCCTTCCTCAAACACCGCTAGCCAGTGACCTGCCATTCCTACCCATACTGCCACAATCCACTCCAATGTGAGCCACTCATTTCCTACTCCCCCGAGCATTCTCGCCTGGAGCACATCCCACCTTCCCCTCACTTTCCTTCCATTAACACTACCTAGTTGCTGTCCCACCTCTCTCCAATAATCCTCCAATACCTCACACTCCCCAAGCCAATGCTCTGGGGTCTGCACCACTCCACCAGCCTGCTCTACCCCCATGCACTCTTCGCACTCAAAGTCCCCTCCTGCTACCAAATGTCCCACCCTAAAGTTCAGCATGACATTTCGCCTCATAACCCTCCACCACACCACCCAGAACTTTAGGGGAATCCACTTCTTCACCTCAGCCCCCCAAGCCTATAAGCCTGCCCAGTCCCACTCCTCGCCAATTCCGACACCCTGCCACCCTGCTGGCCAGAGATCCAGACCAAAGCCTTGTTGGCTCTCCATTCCATCTCCAAGATGAAAGTCGATCACTGGCAACCCTCCAAGCAACAACTTGTGCCACTGCTACATCCCTGGACCCCAGTGTTCCTCGGCCTCATTCCTCTCCCATCGTAGTCCAATCCTGTGTCCCCCTTCAACCACTCCCCACCAGAATCCTCGATACCGAAGTCTCCTACTACTGCCACACCTAACCACCTCCAGTAGATCTCCAGAAGACTCCCTAGGGGCATATCTCGCCTCCCACACTTTTTGCATCAGGGGAACCTACCCTCCCCCTCTTAGCACTGCTGCTCTCTGGAGCCACCAAGCTCGCAGATAGTGGAACTTCTTCGGAAAGTCCACCAGTCCAAGTCCCCCCCACTCCACAGGAAGGGCAAGAGTCTCCCAGCTTATCTGACTTCTCCTCACAGCCCAAATCTAGTCCTTTGCTAACTTCAGCAGTTACTTAACCACCCAAGCTGGAAAGTCCAATTGGTATGCCAGGTACCACAGTTTCGGCATCCAGTAGACATTCAAAATTGTCACTCGCCCTGCCAGGGAGATATGGCACCCCCCCCAGCCTTTGAGTGCATCCCCCCAAGCTTGCACCTTCCCCTCTCACCAGGCTTTCAGCAGCACTGACCCATATACTGAGAGGAAAATGCCCAAATATCGGACTGCCTCTCCTGCAGGTACCACTGTTCCAATAATGTCGCCTCCAACTATTCTATTCCCAAGCACCATTGTCTCACACTTATGCCAGTTCAGCTTCTGGCCCGAGCACCTCTCATACCAGCCCACCGTCTCCTTAAGCTCTCCCACATCCTGCACAGAGCCCAGACCGACCACCATGTCATCTGCAAAGGCCCCCACCTTCCAAGTCACTCCTAATACCGACAGCCCTCCAATCCGCCTCCTAATTCTATCCAGAAGTGGTTCCAATGACAGCGCATACAGGATAGGGGACAGTGGGTCCCCTTGCGGCACTCCTCTCCCCAATGAGAATGGCACTCCTTGATGACCATTCACCATTATAGCCACCTTGCTCCCCTCCAGCATTCATATAATGGCTCTCCCTAATCCCCCTGGGATTCCAATCCATGCTAAAACCTTCTCCAACTACACATGGCATACCCTGTCGTATGCCTTCTCCTGATCCAAGAAGACCAATCTTCCATCCACCCCTGTAGCTCTCGCCCCTTCAATAATTCCATGTACTCATGCTGTACCATCTCTGATCAATCTACCTCCAACAAAGCTGTGCTGTTTCTCCCCCAGGACTTGCTGTACCACCACCTGTAGATGTGCCACCAGTATCTTTGTGATCAACTTCCTATCCATATCCAGAAGCATGATGGGGCGCCAGTTCTTCCAGTCCTCTCTCAGCCCCTTATCCTTATACAGGAGTGCCACTAGCCCTAACTCCTGGCCCCCTAGCCAGTTTCCTGAATCAATTACAGCTTCACACATCTCCTTCATCTCCTCAAGCACCCCCTCAATGCTCACCATTTTCTTCCAAAAATCCCATGGCAGCCCATCCTCTCCTGGTGTCATTCCATTCTTTGTTGCTGACAGCACTTTCAAAATTTCCTCCTCCTGAATAGAGTGGGTCAGGTCCCCTAGCCCCTCAGCTGCCAGTGGTATCCACTCCTCCAAGAATCTTTCTATAGTCTGTCCATCCTCTCCTCCCTCCTCCTCACTCTACAGGGTGCCCCATCTCTTCTGGAGTGAGCCCAGGATACCTTGCACCCCTGCCACCATGCCGCCATCTTCTCCTATGATACCCTCCCACCTCTGCCTCACCTTGCATGCTCTCAGAAGCCTGGTGAGAAACTTTATGGGTCTTTCTCCTTCCTCCAACCCCTGCCACCTCAATTTTGCAATCATCCCTTGCACCTGCCTCTCCTCTTCCTCCCTTATAGCAGCCTTCAGCTCTTCGATTTCCATCCTCACTCTTTCCATTCTCTACTCTTTCTCTTCCTCCTCAGCACCCCCCTGCCTACAGGCAGACGCCAACAGAAGTCCCTCCAATCTATGTGAGACTTCCTTCATCTGCTTTCTGCAAAGTCTCCCCTTAGCTCTCCCCACCTCCCCCCAGTACACCTGTGCTGCGGCCTTCAGCTTCAGCCACCGATCTCCTGCCACTACACCTTCCTTCCTCCAACATACTATATTATCTGACACCTCTACCTCCCATTGTTCCCACAGCCCCTTGTCTTTCAACAAAGCACAATTAAGTCGCCAATGTCCAGGCCCATCTCCACTCCCCCCAAATGTCCCCTGCCCTATCACCCCCCAGTAGTCCAACCAGGGGCACTACAGTACCTCCAATTCTCTCCAGACATCCATTCCCCAGCAATCAGCTGTGAGGATCCAATCAATCCACATTCCAAGTCCATGTATCCAGTGGGTGAAGACCGCCCGATTTCCCTACTTCTGCCTCCCCACATCTCCCAGAGCACTCAATCTCTCCATCTTCTCCCATCTATCCAGCCCCCCACTTCTACTCATCCCATCTAGTCCACCATCAGATCGGTCCACTGCCACATCTCTAACCATATTGAAGTCTTCTCCAAGTATGTCAACTCCAGCCTCCACCAATGATCCACTGTCTAGCAAATCCTCTATCCAAGTTATTCTTGCTCCTCTTTCTGTCGGACAATAACATAAGCCCACCACTACTGGCCCCCACCCTGGCCTTGCCCATACCCCCCACAGCAAACAATCCCCCCACCCACCGGTGTCTTGCAGGTCCCCCTTGCCTTTTCTTATAAGAATTCCAACCTTTCCTCTCCATTCAGTTGCCCCTCCCCATTCCCTTGACCAGTTTAACTTATCTACCTCATCATCACATCTTACATCCTGCAGTAAAAACAGTCTGTATGGTCTTATACTGAGCAATTTGTTATATCACTGTTTCCCAATAGTGTCACTTAACTTGCTCAAAGTCTGCAGGCATTATTCCTTGAATATGGGCAAGTGCTGATTCATCATCATGAAATAGCTTATAGATCCTCTTGGTGACAGTAATCTGAGAGTAAGAGAGCTGGCATTCAGCAATCCAATCATCTTTGGTCAAGTTCTGTTTCTGGTTGAGTATCTGTCCAAGTTTGAAGTACTCTTGGAATTCTGTGCAGTACTGATAGACCTTGAAGTGTGAGATTTGAGCAAGATGGGTCTGCATGATACTTCTAACACTATCAAATGATTCCTCTATAGTCGGAGGCTCTGTGGTATGCCATTGTCTCTTGATGGCTCTTTGGGCAGCACTAGTGATCTTGAGTGCTGTTGCAGTGCTTCAGTTACTGGCTATGATACTTCTTGAGTCGGTTTCAATGGATGATAGTGGGGATTATTGTGCCTGTGAGTTTTTGTAGCCGAAAGGTAGTCTCTTTTATATCTTACACCAGGTAAGGTCCTTCCCACTTGGGCTCCAGTTTCCTTGACCAAGAAGCTTCTACCATGTTCCAATACACCAGAACTTTGTCTCCTATCTTGATTATTTCCAGAAGCTTGTGAGTTTTTTCTGCATTATTCCATTGCAGTGCCTGTGCCTTAATGATGTAATCCTCTGCCTTTTTCCTAATTTGGTGCAATCTCTGTATCTCTGTGTCCACATGCCTCCAGATTGCATCATTGTTTGCTGACAAGCTTCCACTAGAACTTTCTTCTCCAAATAGCATTTCTTGTAGTGTGAAATGGGTGCTTTGTAATCATATATCCCGCAGAGTAGATAATGCTATTGGAAGATAGTGGTCTCAGTTTCCATATTCATCACAGATCTTAGTGATGATATTCTTGAGAGTCTTATTGGTTCGTTCTGCCTGTCCATTTTCTTGTGAGTGATAGGCTGTGGTCTTGATGTGTTGGATCTTGTATTTTTTGTAAAGAATCTCATGGAACTGGTTGACAAATTCCGTTCTTCTATCAGTGGTAACTTGCTTTGGAGTCTTGAATCAACAGATGATTTCTCTGTGAAGGAAATTGGCAATTGATTATGCATTGGCTTCCTTGAGGGGTCCAGCTTCTATCCATTTTATAAAAAGGTCTATAATCACAATGACATATTGGTTGCCTGTCGATATCAGGGGTAGGGGACCAATTACATCTATTGCGATATGGGCAAATAGTATTGGCTCAATGTCTGCTGATCCAGGGGCTTGATTCTGTTGGTCTTGTTTCTGCTTCTAGCATTTGTCACAGGTTCTGACAAATTGCCTGATATCTTCTTCCATTCCTGGCCACTACATGGTTCTTTTTGCTTTGTTATATGTATTGGTTCCTCCTAAGTGGCCTTGGTCATATACTTCCTTTATTGCCTGATTCTTCTGATGCTCGGGGATGACTAATTGTTGTCCTTTCTTGAGTATTTCTCTGTCTGTTTCGAATTGTTTCTATGTCTAATTAATAATTGTTTTTGTTCATTCTTCCAGATGCGGGGGCATCTTTTGCTGCCCCAAGTAGCTAATGATTCCATAGTACAGCTTCTTATTCATGATGATTATATGGGGGTTGGGTCCTTTGGGGCATCCATGAGAGGGTATCAGCATTGGCATTTGTTCTTCTAGAGCGGTGAGTGATTGTGGCATTATAGGCTTACAGCTTCATGATCCATTGAGCATAGATTCCTTTTGGCTTGCTGGTGGTAAGCAACCAGGTGAGTACTGAATGATCTGTCTGAATAGTGAAGTATCTCCCAGCCAAGTAGTAGTAGAACTTTTCTATGGTCCAAATGACTGCAAGACATTCCAGCTTGTATGATTCATAGGATTGCTCAGCTCTATGAGTTCTCCTGCTTAGGTAGGCCACCATATATTCAGCACCTTTCTTCTTCTAGGCAAGGACAGCTCCAAGTCCCATTGTACTGGCATCTATCTATAAGATGAATTCTTGAGTCCAGTCAGGCCTTCTCAAGATTAGGGCCTGGGTCAACCTGGTCTTGAGTTTATTGAAGGCTAGTTGCTGCTGTTGTGTCTACTGGAATCTGACCTCTTTTCTGAACAGGTCATAAATGGGACTGGCAATGTGGGAGAATCTTTGAATGAATCTTCTATAGTAGAATACAAGACCCATAAGGTCTGAGCTTCAGTGATACTGATGGATACTGGATATGCTGCTACTGCCTTGATCTTTGCAGAGTCAGTGTATATTCCTTTATGATTGATGATGTGTCTGAGATATATAATTTCTTCTTCTCCAAATTTGCATTTCTTGGGCTTGATATAGAGGTCATATTTGCAGAGCCTTCTGAGGATTTTCTTGATATGCTCCAGGTGTTCCTTGGCTGTCTGACTGAAGATGATCACATCATCCATATATACCATCATCCATTTTTCCATAACATCTCTAAAGATGCTATTCATCATTTGCTGAAAACTTGCTGGTACATTGCACATTCTGAAGGGCATGCAGAGGTAGACATAAGTTCCATCAGGAGTGATAAAGGCTGATCTTTTGCTGGCTTCAGATATAAGGCCAATTTGATAAAATCCTGAGAATAGATCCAGAGTAGTGTAAAATCATACTTAATTTCCCAGTATGATGAGAATGTCACCGATGTTGGGCAATAGTTGTCTGTCTTTTTCTGTGACTTCATTGAGTCTTTGGTAGTCTGTGCAGAGTCTTGGTGTGAATTCTTCTAGTCGGCTTCCTTTCTTTAGTGCTAGAATGATAAGTGATGACCAGGGGCTGCTAGCTTCTTTAATGATACCGGATTCCTCCATCTCCTTGATTTCCATCTTGAGCCATTCTCTATAAGCTGGTGAGATGGGGCGGGCCTTCTGATAGATTGGCTTTGCATCTTCTGTATTGATATCATGCTGAAATAAGGACTCCTTAGTCTTGATGTCCTTGAAGTCCATGGCCAGTACATCTTTGAATGTATGCAAGAGGTCTGATAATTTTTTCCTGAGGAGAAAGTTCCTTCCGATTATATAGGTATGTTTATCTTGGCTTTTCTCCCTCTTGTATTCTAGTTTGGTACAAGAGCTCCTCTTCCTGTAGAGCCAAATCCGGCTCTTCCTCGCTTGGTTTGCCTGATGTTTATGACTTCCTTGATCCTTGGATTAAGGATAGGTAGGATGAGCATCTGTGCTAGCTGATCCTTCTTCCTTACTTCAAATGGAATTGTTGGGTTGTAATTTCTTGTAAGGAGGAGGATTTCTCCTATGTAGTCTGAGTCAATGACTCCTCCTTCTATAGATATTTCGCTTTTTGTCAAGCTGCTTCTTGTCTTAAGGATTCTGATATGGTTTGGCAGGATAGGTACTTCAATTCCTGTTCCGAGGATGGTGGTGGTTTGTGGTTCAAGGATTATATGGGTGGTGGTAGATAGATCTATTCCAGCTGCATTTTCTGATTTATACTGAGGCATGACTGCATCGGGGTGGATTCTTCATATCTTAACCATAATATCTTCTTCCTCATCTTCACTATCATCTGATAGCTCTGGTGGTCCATCTTCAAGTTCCTCCTGATTCTCTTTTGGCCTATTGGTAATCTTCTTTACCTCAATGATGCAGGAATAGCAGCAATCCAAGTATTGAGCACAGTACATTCCTTCACCATGGAGGCACCTTTCTTGTGGAGCATATCCATCTGTGATTCTTATATACCATTCTTCATTTGTCAGCTGCTTGCTTTTTCCTTTCCTTATAGTGACCATGTAGACCTCTTCCTCTTATTCTTCCTTCATCTTGGGGCAGACTCCTTTGTGGACATTGATGGGAATTCTGATCTTTCTGCCTCAATAGACAATCTGCATCTTCTGAGCACTGAGATCGATCATTGTCTTGGCTTTGTGAAGCCATTGATTGCCAATGAGGATATCATAGTTGGTTGCATTAGTAACGATGACATCCATCAGGATAGTGGCTTCTCCAAACTTGATTGGGACATCTCGGATCTTCCCCAAGGGTGTTGCTCGCATTCCATCAGCTGTAACAAATATCAGTTTAGTAGCTTCTTCTATTTTCCAACCCAGGCAGTCTACTGCCTTTTTAGTGATGAGATATCCTCCAACTCTAGTATCAATGATGGCTTCAAAGACTTGGTCTTCAATCTGGCAGGTGGCATAAGCTGATGTTTTCTGATTGTCTTCACTCTCTTCATCTGAGTCTTCTTGTGCATTGTTGGCTTCAATTATTCTCCAGCCTTGGTCCTTGCTGATATCTGAGATTCTTGTTCTTATTTATTGTCTGAAAGTTAGAATTTCTGCCAGTTGACCAAAGATTGCATTGACTTTTTAGTCCTTAAGGTCCTTGAAGATATCATACTTGAAAGTCTTAGTCTTGTACAACTTCTGCTCCTTCTTTCCTTTGCTTGATGGTGTGGTGTTCCGAATGATATCTTCAACTATCTGTTCTAACTTGACATCTTATTCCAGCTCTATATCCTGATCAGTCTCACTTGGCTGCATTTCTTTTTCAATGGCTGCTTTTGACTTTTTTGTTTATGCTTGGGTCTTCTTTGGAGGCCTACCCACAGGCTTCTTGTAGGGAGTAGCTCAGTTGTCCTTCTTACTTGAGATAGCAGAATAAGCTTCCCATTTCTCTGCTCTTTCTCTGATTCTCCGATTTCCTCAAAGGTGATAGTGTTTGCCTGTTCTTGATTCTTAGCTACATTGCTTGGCTAAGCCTTGCACTTGCTTTCTGCCATGCACTCTGAGGCATAATGGCCTTCTTCTTTACATTTGTAGTATGTTATTGATCGTCTTTTATTCATAGCAGCAAACTTCTATACTGATTGTCTTTTGAACTCTTTGACTACATCACTGAGATATGTAGTCATTTCTGCAAACTGTTTGGCCAGTTCCTCTATTGGATCAGCCTTCCTTGATTCTTGAGGTAGTGGTTATTGTTGTTGAGTATTCTGATTGACTATGGCAGTTGGGACTATATGGATATTCCTTGGTTCGATTTTTACTCCTGTTACTCTTTCCATTGTATGACCTTATGGGTGTCTGGCAGTCCAGTATCTTTGAGCATAGGTGACTTTCTATACCAGGTCCAGTGTCATTGGGGTAGATCGGATGGCTAAGGCAATTTCTTGGTGAATACCTTTCATGAAGATATTTTTGGCCACCTGGTCTTGAACTGCATCAGAGTAGTCAGCGAGGACTATTTGATACCGGATCCTTGTGTAGAATGTGTTTGGGTCTTTGATCATTCCTTGACAAATGGTATTCAATTGATCCTTGAGAGCTTGTTTAATTTCATTGGTATAGTAGGTGTTTCGGAGCCAAGTCTTCATGGCTAGTAGTACTGCTGGGTCATCACTTCCTACATGGTTGACTGCAGTGAAGGCAGTCCTTGCTGGGCCTCAAAGGCTTACTGGAAGTAGGGCTACTTGTTGTGCTGCAGTTAAGATCCTAACAGCAGCATACTGCTCGAAATCGTCAATGAAGGTGATGATTGATTCATCGGAGATATATCCATGGAATATGGGTGGTCTCATATCCATTCTGTCTGGTTGTATTGTGTGGGTTCTTGTGGCAGTTGTTCATTGTTCAGCTTGAAAGTGAGGGATTCATCTTGAATCACCAGCCAATGAGCACTAAGTTGGAACATAGCAGATGCTAAACTTAGCAAGTACATCAGATTTCTTTATCTTGAATTCTTGTCTTCTTGACTCCCAGAGTCAGTAGTTCCATGAGACCAAATGTGTCAAAGAGGTAATCCTGAAAGTTCTTTTATCGGTATACTTGTTCTTTATGCTAATACTTTCGATCTGAGGTTTATTCACTCTAAGATGTTAGGTTATTTATACAAGTTTGCTAACTATGTGGTGGCTAAGTTACATGGCTAAGTTATGAGTCATTTCGCCTTTAGTGAAATAATCTTACTACTGGCAGAATAATTTCACCATTGGCGAAATGCTATACCATATCAGGTATTTGATTTTGACATTGGTAGAATGTTTTAGACACTGGCGAAATCAGGGACTGCTAACTATAAGGCTATACTAGTTTGGGACTGGTTGCGATCAAATGTCTATCTCTTATTCCTTCTTCCAAATTTGGCTCTACCATTATAATAACTAGGCAGTACTTTTGAAATCTTTTTATATTTAATGAAAATTACTCTATTTTTCAAAATAACTCTAAAAATCAGCAGTGTTCTATCAATTATTAATTTCTGGTAACATTAAAGAGATTTAAGTATTTGGAAATAGTATAGTAGTCAGAATGATCATATAGCTTTTTTTCACTTATTAGGTAATATTCTGTAATAAATATAGCTTTAGTCT
>RQIL01020831.1:0-10025 GCA_003951145.1 Jimgerdemannia lactiflua | reverse complement strand
TTGTTAGATTCCTCTTATATAGGGGAATCTAAAAAGCTAAAAATCATTGAATTTGGACGTGTATTCGTTGAGTTATTACATTTTGAAAAATAGGGTTCGAATCAGACCCTTGATTTGATTCGAATTCGATTTGATTCGAACTTAATTCGAATTGAAAAATCCCCAATTCGATTCGATTCGAATGACCCTCAATTCAATTCAATTCGAATTGATTCGATTCATTTGGGAGTACTATTCTTGAGGACTTGCTCAACTGTAAGGCCAATATCTTGAGTGTGGATGTATTTTCAAAGTGATACTGCTTTATGGAGTTTACTACTTCTTTGGTATCTAGGTCTTTTGAGATAGATCCTCTCATTTCTGTTGGGCATTTTATCAGCTAAGAATTCTATACTCATATGCTCATCTTCCTTAAAGTCAGGCAGAGTAGTACTTAGATGGTCCTACTTCTGTTTTGGGAATATCTCTTCTAACCCTCTTATCTTTCTCTTGTGGAGTGTCTGAGGAAGAATGGCTATATCTTGAATACTTACCTGTAGATACCATTACTGATAGTAGTGGTGAGAGTAGAGTCCTTGGTGATCTTTCTTGTCCTCTGGTCTGAGCAGATACCATATTCCAAGTTATCTTAAAGGGAGTATAGAGAAGTGTTTTCTTAGTTTTAGAGCCAGGCTAGTTCTTCTTCCATTTCTCAGATCTTTTCATCTACTTATATAAGATTGACATTTCTGTCATTGGACTGAGTATATTATAGCTTTGGATAGAATCTCTGGATGTGTCCTTAGTTTCCACAGTTAAAGTATATTTGAATATAGGAATCTGTTACAGATGGATCTATAGCTGTAGTTAGTAATATCTGAGATAAATTTCTATTATCTTATTATTAGTAGTTTGGTCTATTATCTCAATAATAATCTTATTGTCTTCTATCTTAGTTCTTTAGTTGGGTGACCACAATAGCTAGGTCCTTTATCTACTTGGTGAGGATTATCATGGGATCCTCTTGAACTCTTGGTGGTGGCTGCTGCTGCTGCTATTGCCTGAATTGAGCTGAAGTTAAGAGTAGGGGTCTGTTCTTATAGTTGACTATCTGGGCTCTAAGATAGATATTCACTTGTTTCACTATTATTTCTTAGGTCTTTAGAGTCTCAGCTCTGGCTAATTCATAGTACTCTTATACTTACTGGACTGATCTATAGTCTACTTCCCAACATCTTTGTATTTCAGCAACTTGCTGCTCAATACTCTGATATCCCATCCTAATAACTTGCCCCCAGAGCTTTGGATATAAGTTATTAAGGAAGATAGTTAAAGCTAGAGCTAGTTAGACTGCAGGCTGCAAGTTTGCCTTAATCATTTGGGCTTGAATTTGATGATAGAAACTCTTTGGAGGTTTCATTGGCAGCTTGACTCATATAGATTAAAGCCTTCTGTACTTCTTATTAGCACTTAATACCATTAAACTGAGTGCAGAGCCAGTCTTTATGGATATTATATCTTACTATATAGTTTGTATTTGGTGCAAGGTGGGCAATTTGTTTCTATCTATGAATTTTACCTCTATTCTGCTTAGCTTGATTATATCTCTACGGAGCTAGATCTCTCAAGAGTGATTTCACAATTTTGAGCTTTCTTTGGACATTCCATTATTTTGTAGCAGCTTACACTTTGATTTCTCCAATAAACTCCTCAATATCTTCATTGTCTGTATTATGGAATTTCTGAAAGTAGCTCATGTCTGATTTGTCTTCACTGTTTTTACTATCTGAGTCTGGTTCAGAGGTAGTATTCTTTGATAATCTTTATAGAGGTGGGAGAGGTGATAGTGCTGATACCTGATGAACTGATAGTATTGGTAGAGAGCAATATCTTAGTATGTAGAGAATCTGGCTCTTCTGACTAAAGCTGGAATAGAGGTTCTTAATAATGATAGGAGTCCTCTGATAAATGATGGTAGTTATTGAATACTGAGGCACTAAGAGGCCTAGTGTTCTTTATTCCTTATAGATAGTAATAGAGTGTAAGTGACCAAGATACTGAGGTTTAGATGGTTGAAGATACTAGAGAGCTAATATAACTAATATTGAATTTATTTGCCCCTTGCTATTATAAAGCAGTGAAATTCTGTTTATCTTACTAGAGGACTGTATTACTGTCTGAGTAGTGATATAGATTGAATTTATCTCTTATATTATATGAATGATAGTCTTTTTCTCCTCCTGATGTTCAAAGTATACTCAGTTTAGTATAGTAACTCAGTTAATAGTTGTGGTGATATAGTTACTCCTATCTGAGTTCTTTCTGTAGATTAGAGTTTGGTATTCTTCAGGAAGGTCTTTTTCTTAGTCTAGGTCCTGAATCTGGAGAGGTTCTGATTGTCTTCTAAGTTGTCTTCTTTTTCTTAAGGTCAAGTCATAATCTGGATCACTTCTTTTCTCTGATTTAGTTTTCTGGCTATAAGTTTTAAACAGAGTTCTAGCTACTGTACAAATAATGATATGGACTTTCTTTTCTGCTGAAGAGGGCTGTTGCTGACTCTGAACTTATTGCTGGCTAGGTTCTCCTGAATTCTCTACTGTAGATATGTAACTACTGGGCTCTTGAGCCAAATGGTCAAGTCTTTTTAAAAAAACTTTTTCTAATTGAGTCTCCAAAATATAACATATGATTTATATCTCTTATTGCTTTAAGTATAGCTCAATATACTACTTGGTAAAGTATAGTCTGTATTTTTAAGTTATATTTATATTGATTTCTGGGTTATTGGTCATGTAATAATTATTCAAAATTGAATATTAAAAAGGTCAGAAGGTCAATACTATTTATTATAGATATTTGGGTTGATGGCTCAATTATACTTTATAAAAGAGTATTCCTAACAATGATTACTTAGGTCCATAGGCTGAGTTTCTTAGTGGCCTTAAATATATAGTTTGTGATGATTGGTCAGTAACTCTTGAATTTGACAGTTTATGGCACAGCAGATTGAGAATTATTTATATTATATATTTAATTGACTTGAGAGCAGATTTCTGATAGATTCTTTTGAATACATAGCTTAAATGCATAGCTGAGTCTTGTATCCTTAGTGGAGTCAATTATCTTAACTTAGTAGTAATCTTGAAACTTAAATATCTGTAGTAGTCAGTCAATTTCCTTAACTTGGCAGTTTCCTGATAGTGGTCTTCTCAACTTGGTGATAAGAGAAATTCTTCAACTTAAACCTCAAGTGATCATTGCTCTAGTTATCTTGTTCTCTAAATTTTCTTGTCTCTTAGAGACAGTGAGTAGTTTCTCTATAATTCTTTACTTTAAACTTCAACTGATTGAGGTTTATTTACTACAGTTTGGATGGGTATTTATATAGATTTATATACTGATTCTGCTAAGTATAAGACTAGGTAATTAGTAATTTACAACTATCTAATTAGTATAGATTTGGAATTCAGATAATTAATTAGTTAGATAAAGCTAATTCTTTGTTTGTAACAAATTTGGCTAGTTAAAGTACAGTTATTATTTGTGCAACTAACTAACTAACTCAAATTTGACTAATAGAACTATCACTGTTTAATCTGAAATTCAGTATAGCTGAAATTATATCATCTTCTTCTTCATTTTCATTTTCTTCAGGAAGTCTGACTAAATCATTTTCTCCAACCTCCACAATTGTACTGAGGTTAGTAAAGAGTTCTGCTGGTGGGGAGAAAGTATCTGCACATTCTTCCTGAGGTCTTTTTATAAAATAAATAAATTACTGCTATTTTCCAGATCTTGAGGAGTGATGTCAATAATAATGATGTTACTATTGATGATATCACTATCTACTAAGAGTAGTGCTCCCATTACTACCATTCATATTATATATACTTTTATACATACTTTTTGAACAGTTTATTGGAAAAAGCAACTAACAAAATGGCAGTGATTCAATCTCCCAGTTGGTGTACTGGGTTAAGAACTGATGTAGCATTCAAGTGGCAGCAAAGAAAGGAAGAGTATGGACTGGGGATGGGGTCTTTTGGGAAGACAACTATCAGGAGTGGTGCAGATAGTAGTTAAGGAGCTAGAGGTAAGGAGAGAAGTGAGGGTCTGGTGAGCTTTATGGTAGCTGTGAAAAGTGGGGCTGGAGGGGGCAATAAGGATAGATGGCAGTAAGTTAGAGGGGTGAAAGAGAACGTTCCTTCTTCCACTACCACTCATGTTACACAAATCTTTTGCACAAACTTCGAGCAGTTTATTGAAGAAAACAACTATCAACATGGTAGCAATTCAACCTCCTGGTTGGCGTACTAGGTCTGACACTGGTGTGGCATTCAGATAGCAGCAAGGAAAAGAAGAGTATGGGCTTGGGATGGGATCTTTTGGGAAGGCAACCAGTGGAAGGGAGGCTGATGGCAGGCGAGGAGAGGAAGGAGAGGGGAGTGGCAAGGGACCAGTGAGCTTCGCGGCAGCAGTGAAGAGTGGAGCAGGAGGAGAGAGAGATGGATGGCAGAAGGTTGGAGGACCAAAGGAGAAGCTGAGTGGGAGTGGAGGAGCTGGACCAGGCATAGGGGTGAAGGGAGGGGCTGAGGGGAGTGGCATGACTGCTGATAACAGTGGGACTGGCAATCTGGAAAAAAAAGAGGATATGACTGCTGATTGAACCAAGGGGGCGGCTGAGAGATCATCAGTGATGTACAAGAGAGACCTGGCAGATGGTGTGATGGGGCTGGTGGTGGCACTGTTACTCAAGAAGTCTATTTTGGAGTTCACAGTCACAATGAGCTTCCGGGGGCTGGCAGTGACAGCTAGGGTGGTGCTGGTGCTCCTGGGCAAGCAGCTGAAGGACATGGCATCAGTGAAATTTTTGAAAGGTCTGGAGGGAGTGGAAGTGGGCTTTGTCAAAGAGGAGCAAGTAGTGGCGGCATTGACTAAAGGGATGCAGATTGGAGAGATTGCGGTTCCGATGATGAGGTGCCTGTATTGGGATCTGAGAGTGGTGCATCTGGTGGTCAAGGGAGTCCCAACAGTGTCAATGGAGGAGACAAAGGAAAGAGTTGGAAGGGCGATGCAAGATTATGGTGAGGTGGTGGATATTGGGTTTCAGATGTGGGAAGGGACATCATTCCATACTGGGGATGTGGAGGTGCAGCTGAGAGTTACTGGAAAGGAGGCGACAGGAAAAGGGAGTGATTGGCCCAGAGTGCTGAAGTGAGAACCCTTTGAGTGCAAGGTATCTAGGGTCAAGGGTTCTAAGGAGGAGAAGGAGGACCTGCTGATGGTGCTCTGAGAGTTGGAAGGAGCAGTGGAGCAGAGGGAGAAAGCATGGCGAGCCTTCAAAAAGGCTACTATGATGGTGGAAATTAATGGGAAGGAGATTCGAGTTGATAAGCTGATATGGGAGAGAGCTCAGAGAAGAAAACAGCAACAGGAACTCCTCACTAGGATAGGGGCAGGAGGAAAAAAGGAAGGAGAAGAGATGACTATAGGGGGATGGGGGGGCAGAAGGGGCCTGAGAGGTCCATGTCCTTGGAACATGCGCCCCAGAAGAGAAGAGTGGAAACCGAGGAGGAGATCTTCTTTGATGACTGGAGGCTGGAGAGCGATGCAAACAGAAACAAGGAGAATGAGAGACCGGTAGGGGCCACTGGAGGGGAGGGAAATGAGGTGGAGGATGTGGTGATGACGGGTGTGAAGAATGTCCGATTTGGTGTCCCAGAACTGGCTCGGGGGGGCCAGGTGGTAGGGGTGTCTGGAGAGAGTCTGGTTGATGCATCTGATGAGGAGTGGGATGAAGAGACCAGCGCTGGCCTGGATAGAGTTCAGATGGTAGGGAAGAGAGCAATGACCCCAGGAGGAGAGCGCATGGGGGAGGGGCCCTGGTTGTACAGGCTGATGACAGATTTGGCAGATGGGGAGCTGGGAGATATTGACTTCTGACTGTTGCATGAGAAGGATTGGTCGGACATTTTGTGTGGAGTGGGTGTGGTGGGAAAGTTGATGACAATGCACTTGGCAGCACTGCTGGAGGATGAGGGGTATGAGGTGGATCCTGCTAGAGAGGTAGAGATGAAAGTGGAGGCATGTTGGATGATAGTTGAGGGGTGGAATGCCTGGAATAGATCAGGAATGTGGAAGGAGGCATGTGCGGATTACCACTCAATGATGGAGGAGAAGGACATAGAGGATGCTCAGAAGATTCTGGGGGCATTGGAGGCTAAGGAGAGGTTGGAGCTAGAAGCTGAGAGGGATCTGGATCTGACTTGGATGGATCAGGATATGGAGATCTAGGGTGGGTCCACATCACACATATTTCAAAATGAACAGTACAACCAATATTCTTTCACTAAATGTCAATGGGCTGAGGGGTTCAGGAAGATGTTGAAATATTTTTGCTTGGCTTAAGGATTCAGAAGCGGATGCCTTTTTACTACAGGATGTGAGATGTGAGGATGAGGTGGATAAGATTACCTGGTCAAAGGAATGGAGAGGGGCAGTGGAGTGGCAAGGAAAGGTGGGGATATTGATAAGGAAAGGAACTGCAAGACATTGGTGGGTGGGGGGATCACTTACTATGGGGGATATGGGTGAGACCAGAGTGGGGGCCAGTAGTGGTGGGCTCTTACTACTGTCCAGCTGAAAGAGGAGTGAGAATAACTTGGATAGAAGGATTGCTTGACAGTGGATCATTGGTGGAGGCTGGAATTGACATTCTGGGTGGGGACTTCAATATGGTTAGAGATGCTACAGTGGACCGCTCAGATGGTGGACTAGATGGGATGGGTAGAAGTGGGGAGCTGGATCGATGGGAGGAGTTGGAAAGATTGGGTGCTCTGAGAGATGCAGGGTGCCAGAAGTGGGAGAATCAGGCAGTCTTTACCCACTGGGTACATGGACTTGGAACATGGATTGATTGGATCCTCACAGCTGAATGCTGGGGGATGGAAATCTGGAAGGAATTGGAGGTTATGTGGTGCCCCTGGTCAGACCACTGGGGGGTGGTGGGGCAAGGGACATTTGGGGGAAGTGGAGATGGGCCTGGACATTGGTGACATAATTGTACATTGTTGAAAGACAAGAGGATGTGGGAACAATGGGAGGAAGAGGTGATGGATACATAGCGAATTGGAGGAAGGTGGGTATAGTGGTAGGGGATCGGTGGCTAAAGCTAAAGGCCACTGCACAGGTGTTCTGGAGGGAAGTGGGGAGAGTGAAGGGGAGATTTCGGAGGAAGAGGATGAGGGAAGTCTCGCGATGATTGGAAGGGCTCCTGCTGGTGTCTGCTGGTAGACAGGAAGGTGATGAGGAGGAGGATGAGTGGAGAATAGCAAGGGTGAGGATGGAAATCGAAGAGCTGAAAGTGGCCTTGAGGGAGGAAGAGGAGAGGCAGGTGCAAGGAATGATAGGGAGATTGAGGTGGCAGGGGCTGGAGGAAGGAGAGAGGCCCACAAAGTATCTCACAAGGCTTCTGAGAGCACGCAAGGTGAGGCAGAGGTGGGAAGGAATCGTAGGAGAGGATGGAGAAATGGTGACAGGGGTGTATGGTATTCTGGGATCACTTCAGAAGAGATGGGGTGCCCTGTAGAGTGAGGAGGAGGGAGGAGAGGATGGACAGACTATAGAAGGGTTCTTGGAGGAGTGGATGCCGCCAGTGGCTGAGGGGCTAAGAGAACTGACACACCCTATTCAGGAGGATGAAATTCTGAAAGTGCTGTCGAATACAAAGAATGGGATGGCACCAGGGGAGGATGGGCTGCCCTGAGACTTTTGGAAGCAAATGGTAGGCATTGATGGGGTACTTGGGGAGATGAAGGAGATGTGTGAAGTGGTAATGGATTCCGGACATTGGTTAGGGGGCCAGGAGCTGGGGTTGGTGGCACTCCTCTATAAAGATAAGGGGCTGCAAGAGGATTGGAAGAACTGGCGCCCCATTATGCTCTTGGATATAGACAGGAAGTTGATAATGAAGATACTGGTGGCATGCCTACAGGCAGTTGCACAGCAAGTCCTGGGGGAGGAACAGAGGGGCTTTGTTGGCAGAAGATTAATCAGAGATGACATGGCATGAGTGCACGGTATCATTGAGGGGGTGAGAGCTGCTGGAGTAGATGGAAGGTTGGTCTTCTTGGATCAAGAGAAAGCTTATGACAGGGTACACCAGGTGTGATTGGTGAAGGTCTTGGAGAGGATTGGAATCCCAGGGAGATTAGGGAGAACAATTATTCAGATACTGGAGGGGAGCAAGGCAGCCATAATGGTGAATAGCCATCAAGGAGTGCCATTCTCATTGGGGAGAGGAGTGCTGCAAGGGGATCCCCTGTCCCCTATCCTGTATGCTCTGTCATTAGAACCACTTCTGGACAGGATTAGGAGGTGGATTGGAGGGCTGTCAGTATTAGGGGTGACTTGGAAGGTGGGGGCCTTTGCAGATGACATGGTGGTTGGCTTGGGCTCTGTACAGGATGTAGGAGAGCTTAAAGGGACAGTGGGTTGGTATGAGAGGTGCTCAGGCCAGAAGCTGAACTGGCACAAGTATGAGACAATGGTACTTGGGAATGGCATAGTTGGCAGCAATATTATTGGAACAGTAGTGCCAGCAGAAGAGGCAGTCAGATACTTGGGCATCTTCTTCTTGGTGTATGGGTCGGTGCTGCCAAAAGCCTGGTGGGAGGGGAAGGTGCAAGCTTGGGGGGACACGCTAAGGGGTTGGGGAGGGTGCCATATCTCCCTGGCAGGGAGGGTGATGATTCTGAATGTCTACTGGATGCCAAAGCTATGGTACCTGGCCTACTATCTGGACTTTCCAGCTTGGGTGGTCAAGTGGCTACTTAAGTTGGCAAAGAACTGGATTTGGGCTGGGAGGCAAAGTCAGATAAGCTGGAAGACTCTTGCCCAGCCAGTAGAGTGAGGTGGCCTTGGACTGGTGGATTTTCCCAAGAAGTTCCATTGCCTGCAAGCATGGTGGCTCTAGAGAGCAGCAGTACTGTGAGGGGGAGGGTGGGTCCCCCTGATGCAAAAGGTGTGGAAAGTGAGATATGCTCCCAGGGGGTCATCTGGAGACCTATTGGAGATAGTTAAATGTGGGGTAGCAGGAGACTTAGGTACAGAGGATTCTGGTGGGGAGTGATTGAAGGAGGACATTGAATTGGACTGCAGTGAGAGGGAAATGTGGCAGAGGAACACTGGGGCCTGGGGATGTGGCAGTGGAACAAGCTGCTGCTGGGGGGGTCACCAGTAATTGACTTCTATCTTGGAGATAGCATAGAGAGCCAATGGAGCTTTGGTCTGGACCTCTGGCCAATAGGGTGGCAGGGAGTCGGGATTGGTGAGGAATGGGACTAGTCAGGCCTATGGACCTGGGGGGCAGAGGTGAAGAAGTGGGTCCCCCCAAAGTTTTGGGTAGTATGGTGGAGGGTGATGAGGCACAATGTTATGCTGAACTATAGGACTGGTCATTTAGTGGTGGGAGGGAACTTTGAGTGTGAGGAGTGTATGGGGGTGGGGCAGGCTGGAGGAGTAGTGCAGACCCCAGAACATTGGCTAGGGGAATGCGAGGTATTGGGGGACTTTTGGAGAGAGGTGGGGCAGCAGCTAGGCAATATAAATAGAGAGCATGAGCAGGGAAGATGGGATGTACTTTGGGCAAGGATGCTCGGGGGGGTAGGAAATGAGTGGCTCACGCTGGAGTGGATAGTGGTGGTGTGGATTGGAATGGCGGGTCACTGGTTGGCAGTTTTCGAGGAAGAGAGGAGGCTGACTCAGGGAGATAAGATGGCAAGGTGGTGGTGGTTGATGAAAGATATTTTGATGGGCTGGCAGAGGGGATAGGGCACAGGAGAGGGGGGCCATAGGAAGCTAGTGGAGACCATTTGCAGCAAGAGTGAGGGCCGAGTGCGAGTGATAGGCAATGAGATAGTGTTTGAGAGGGTGGGGGTAGGAGGGAGGCATAGTGAAGGAGTGGGGTAGTAAGGCGAGGGGTGGGGCTATTAGTGTGGTATGAAGACAAATGTATTGTTTAGATAGGTGGCAAGTAATAAATGAGG
>RQIL01020820.1:0-10026 GCA_003951145.1 Jimgerdemannia lactiflua | reverse complement strand
TATATCTGTCACTATAAAATTAAAAATTATTTAAGAACTTTAAGAGTTTATAATATATATAATATAAATACTCTTTTGATAATATTGTAACAAGCCAAGAAAACATACCACCTGAATTGCAAGATGATGTAAATATTAACATAGCATAGTAACCAGCTCAGCAACCATTTGCTGCAGAAAATTGTATAAATAGCCCAGATAGCTAAATAGGGAAATGATCCATCCTCTGAGAGAATACTGTCCCCTGAGGGAACACTGTCCTCTGAAGGAACACTCTCTATAAATAGTACTCTATAATTAACCAGATAGCAACCAAAGTAGCAACCATAATGTATAAAATACCCCAGAGACAAGAGTGAATAAATCTCAGTTCCAAAATTGAAACCAAAAAACAAAAGACAAGTCTGCCTACAATACTTTAAGGGATATGCCTGCCAAAAGCCACTCAATCTTAAAGATTGAATTGCAACACTTAGGAGAAATACCCACTCTAGAGCTTCTTCTAGAAAATTGTAAGCAACTGGTACCTCATTTCCACTTCAGTCCACTTTCCAATACAAAGAAGTTTATCAAGAGAAGTCTGCTGATCTGCTATATACTGCCAATCTGCCATTTTCAAGAGATCTGTCACTTAAGGAATAAGCTGCTATTTTTAAGTTCGTTTTCAAGAAGTCCACTATCTTTTATCCACTGATTCACTGTATTCTGCCGATCTACATTTTGTCTGCCAATCTGCTGCATTCCACTGATCACCCACATTGTTTAAGTTCTCACTGCTCAAATCGTCTGCTCAATTCACACTATTAAGGAAACCTGATCACCCATTGATCACTATCACGAATATCCTGAATTCCCAGAACTTGCACTGTTAAGGAAATCCACCTGATCGGATTCTTAGAGAGCCCACTCATTAAGGAAATCTACCAAATCTGCTTAATTACCCAAGATCGTCAGGTCACACAAATTAGTCTGCTACTCCAGAAGGAAATTCATTCACACGTGCAACCCAAGAACACCACCAAATTAGAAAATTGCACACAGGAAGTCTCCAGATTGAATATTATACCACTAGATACCAACACAGAAAGAACCTATACATATTATCTGAACATTTTGTTGCTTTTTGATAAAGTAACTGGGGGTTCAAGCTAATCTACAACAGCTACCCAACCTTGTAATTTGCCTCTATTGAGCCAGGCATATTATATTTGGGGGCTCAACTGGGAATATTCTTAAAGAATTATCATGACTTTTCAGCTCACAGAACCCAACCTTCAACCTGGAGACCAGCATCACTGCAACCTTTGATATAGTACCAATCTCAGCTACTACAGGAGAAGAAATCCCAGCCCTATAAAGTGTTTGGACAGAAAGAGATGTAATTACCTCTAGAATCAGATACTACTCAGCATCAGAAGGATCTGATATTGTAGAAGCCAGCACTATATGAAATCCTCCACCAGTACTACCAGCAGAAACACCAACTAGAGATTTTGACGAGCTCACACCAGATGAAGTAGACAACACTAACCAAGACTTTGATAACCTTGTCCAAGACCTCAACAATTATCTTGAAAGATTCCCTCCAAGAGTCTTTCTTGATTTACCCAGATCAGAAACTCCAATTCCAAGAAACCAATCCATAAGGCTCCCCAGAATAGTACTAAGAAGAGCACCATCTCTCAGATCCTCTGCACCTTCAAGCTCATACCCATTAACAGTCAATAACTCAGAATCAGAGCCAGAAATCAAAACAGAATTAGAAGACAGTGAAGACGAAATAGGCACAACTCTACCCACATTTGCAGGATACCCAGAGGAGAATCTAAGAGAATTCATAGATGCAATCAAAGGAATAGCAGCCCTGAAAAATTTGTCAACCCAAAGATGAATCAATATCTTCAAGGCATAGCTGAGAAAACCAGCCAAAGGCATCTTCACCAGAACCACAAATGATGTCAATATAGACTTAGGAGATATCATGGAGAATACAAGATCAGAAGAAGAACAATATGAGGCTATGCAACACTGGATCATTGAAAAGTATGCAGGAAACAAAACCTGCCACAAAGCTCAAGAATCCATCATGGGAATGAAGATGAACCTCGAAGAATCTCCAAGAGCATTCTTCACCAGAATCTAGAAAAGAATGTATGCTGCTGGATTCAATGCTGTCAATTAATCCAATGACCTTCATGAATGAAATCCCACCTAACATTGCCCAACATGTCCAAACTCTGGGCATCAGGAAGCCTGAAGAGCAAGTAGATGCAGCCCAAGGATACTTTGATGTCAAGTAAGGAACCACATGGACTGACAATCGAAAAGAAGACAAAGAGGACCTCTTGGTCAAGGCCCTGCAAGGAATCCTCCAAGGAGAATCAAAAGGAGAGAAGCCCACCAAAGAATGGAAGAAGGACAAGAATGAGATTCAAGACCTCAATTCGAAAGTAGACAGACTGGTTGGGCAGATTGAAAGGCTCACCACACACAAAAATCGGAACTATCAGCCAAGGTATCCTCCTTAAGAAAATCAGAACTACCAGCCAAAGTACCCTCCATGCAAAAATCAGAATTACCAGAGGAACTATCCATCCTCTGATAGTCGAAACTATCCTTCAAGAGATAGAGTGGAGATCCAATGCTACAAGTGTGGACAGCAAGGACACTATGCCCCCAAATGCAACAACCAAGGTAGCTTAAGAAACTCTGAACCACCAAACTGAAAGGATACCTACAATAAGAAGACAGAAGCTCATCTAGTAGAAGACTATGAGTAGAGTGACAGTGAAGAATACAGTGACCTAGACTTATATCTAACCAAGACTGAGTATGGAGAAACAGTCTATCCAGCAAAGAAGAGAAAGAGAGCAGTAGGCTGCCCCAGAGCAGTAGGAAAGCCTCCCAAAAGAACAAGCAGGAGAACCATTCAAGATGAAGATGAAGAGGGACAGATCAATACACCTTCCCATTCTCTTTCACTCTTCATCCCTAGAGCTACTATCATTGGAGAAGACCCCCTACCAGAATCTGCTGATGAAGAAATGAGAGAAGAATCAGAATTGGAAACCAAGACTCCAAAGTTCAAAAAGAAATACATCCCAAAGACCATGCCTCAGGATATCTACAATGAAGCCTGAAAGAAGATCCAAGAAGCCAAGATGGAAATTCTATTCTTGCAGTTCCTTCAACTGACATCTGCTGGAGTGAGAAATAAATTGCTGTGAACAACCAGATCTTATACAGGAAGAGTTCCCATCCCTCAAGAAGAACCAGCAACCCCAGCAGTGCAAGCTGCAGAAAGACATGTCAGCACCTATCTGTTTGGAGAAATCAGAGGCCAGAAGGCAAAAATCCTCATTGATATAGAAGCAGCTATATGTATCATTGCCAAGAAATTCCTGGACAGCATTCAATGGCCTATTTATGGACCCTCTAGCCTCAGCATCATAGTAGTAGATAGAGCCTGAACTCAACCACTAAGAGAAGTCCAAAACATCACTATTACTCTTAGACACATTCAGTTTGCCATCCCCAAGGAAGTTGTGACCGAAGCTGTCACCTATGATATAATCCTTGGCACCAATTGGATGAAGGAGATGAATGCAGATGTCAATATTGGTCAATAAGTACTCAAATTCGACTACAGAGGAAAGAAGTACTGAGTCAAAGTCACCAGTTTCAAGCCATCAAAGAAAAAGAAGAAGGTGACCATCCAAGAAGAATATGCCAGCAGTGAAGAATCCACCACAGAGGAGGAAGAAGAGGAGGACTCTGAAAATGACAATGACCCCAGACTAAGGCTCTGAATCAACATGGTAGAAGACAGACCAGAAGATAATGTGTGGGCACAAGATACAATCCTCATTACAATCAGAGCTATTGCAGGAGAAGCCAGAGGATGCACCAAATGTCTTAAAAGATAGAAATGTGAGGAACATTCATCCAGACATGTGGGAATTCGAAAGAGTCCTGATACTACATATCCCAAATGCAGAAGGAATAAGAGGTGCCTTCACAATACCCAGCTGAAAAGTCATGCACAAGTCATACTCAATCCTGAAATCGAAGCAGCAGAAGTACAAACAATTTGGGACCAACCACCAGAGGAAGAAGATGATGGCATTTCCAAAAATGAAGAGCTCCCTGCAATTGTTTCATGGGATGATCCAAATTGGGCACCATAAGAAGAAGAAAATGACAACACCTCCTGGAGTGAAGAAGAAGCAGGATCCAACTCATGACCAGTCATTCCAAGGCCCAAAACCCATCAAGAGAGAGCCTTCTGAATAGGCAGATGCCCCCATCAAGTCGTTTTCCACTCACCAAGAGACTACTGCTATCAATGCCATATACTGGACCAATAGTCCAGGCAGTCCATTGAAAAGGAATCTCCAAAAATCATTGCAGAAGGAACCTCATTCCAAGAATCAGTCACCACACTCGCAAAGAGAAGATATGGAGTAGGATTCTACACCCAGACAGAAGTGAAACCCCTCTCTACCCTCCCACCAAAGTATGATGTGAATGGATGCAGATTTCCAAAGCTAGAAGAAATCAAAGAAAGAAAGAAACACTTCCAAGCCATGGGATATTGCCATCATGGAAAGCACCCAAGATGCTGGCCTTGCCAATATGAAAAGATCCATCTCAGCAAGGATGTGATTGTGCACACACTCAAGAGAGGAGATGACCAAGCAAAGATTTAAAAGGAGAAGAAGAAGAAGCCTACAAGAAAGGTCCTCAAGATATATGATCTAAGAGAAGATATCCTAGCTCTTATTCGCCATGCAACTTGCTAAGGATGGATAGATGATGCTATCAATTTCATGGAAGTCCTAGACCTCACTGAAAAAAGAGAAATCAACTACCTTCAAGACCCCTCTACTGGAGCAAGATGGCCACAAATAGACATCATAGATTGGAAGTCTAATACCACAGGAGCCTCAGTCCATGGACAGCCTTTAAATGGCAAGAATATTGCACAGTTCACCCTGCTTCATCCCAATGCAATTTTACTAAAAAAGGCACACCAAGAAGATATTGGCTATGATCTCAGCAGTCTTTATGATACTACTATGGGCCCTGAAAGTACAAAGCTCATCAGAACCAGTATTGCCATGCAACCACCAAAAGGAACTTACATCCAGCTGACCTCAAGGTCTGGACTAGCCCTTGAAGGACTCTATACTGAAGGAGGAACCATCAATCCAGGATATACAGACAAAATCAAGGTCATCCTAAGAAATGGAAGTAGTGAATGGATTTGAATCAACAAAGGAGACAAAATCACCCAAGTAGTCTTTCTCAAATACAAGACTCCTCAGCTACAAGAAGTACCCAAGCTCACTCAAGGAATCAGACAAACCAAAGGATTTGGAAGCTCTGACAAGAAGGAAGTACACCTTCTTCAGGTCAGCTGATTCAAAGTAAATGCTCCTCAGCAAGTTTTCCGCCAATCAGTGAAGCTTCACAAGAACCTCATCCTTGAGCCAAGAGAACAAACCACTATTGAAATCTTTGCACCACCAGACCCCAGGAATCTTTTCTTCGAATCCAATGAAGAAATCCAAAATCTGTACATAGAAGGATACACATTCTCTGATAAGATGAACCCAGTATACTCTCGAGCAACCAACACAAGCTAGGACAACATCATTTTGCCAAAAGGAACCATCATTGGACACCTTGTGCCTTATCTTAACTGAACACACAGAGAAGTTTATAATTTAAACTTACAGGGAAATGACAAAAGATTACAGAAGAAAAGAAAGGCCCCTCTGCGACCCAGGAGAAAGTAAAGCCTTCCACAAACATTGGAGAAGAATTGACCCCTCAGCAACAATAATAATTGACTGAACTCCTTCATAAATATCAGGATATCTTCACTATATACTATGGCAACCTGCCATACAACCCATCATACCACCACAGTATAAATATAGGAAATGCAACACCCATCTAACAGAAACCATACAGGATACCTTACCACTTGAAGACATTTGAAAAAGAACACATATAGGAACTCTTAGACAATGGAGTCATCTGACCCTCTACCAGCCCTTGGGCCAGCCCTATACTTATTGTACCAAAGAAAGGAGGATAGAGACTAGTTGTAGACTTCAGGAAACTCAATACAGTAACTGAAAAAGATACATACCCCTTGCCCCGAATTGATGACCTTCTAGACCAGCTACAAAATGCAAGATACTTCAGCAGTATGGATCTATTTGCAGGATTCCATGAGATACCAATGGATCTCAAGGACATTCAAAAGACAGCTTTCCTTGCTCTAGGAAAATTGTTTAAGTACCTCTGAATGCCCTTTGGACTCTGCAATGTACCCCCAACCTTCCAGTGAATGATGAACTCAGTATATGCCCCTCTCATCTACTACTGTCTGATTGTTTATATGGATGATTCCAACATCTACTCAGCAAATTTTGAAGACCACCTGTGAGACCTTGAAGAGTTTTTTAAACTCACTCAACAAAACCACCTGAGACTCAACTCAAAGAAGTGCTACTTTGGCAAACAGAGCTTGAATTCCTTGGATTTGTAGTTTCTAAAGATGGAATACATGCAGACCCCAAGAAAATCAAAAAAGTCAATAACTTCTCTGTTTCTAAGATACCAAAGGAAGCCCTATCTTTCCTGATGCTTGCATCTTACTATAGAAGATTTATTAAGAGATTTGCTGAAATCTCTGCCCCAATCTGAACCTTGCTAAAAAAAGAAGTACTGTTCTAATGGAAAGAACCACAAGAAGAAGCCTTCTGAAAACTACAATACTGCCTAACCTCAGCACCAATTCTAGTCCAACCAGATCTATAGAAATCTTTTATTCTGTACACTGATGCATCCAAGAATGGCCTCAGAGCAATCCTTGCACAAGAAGGACCTGACAAACAGCACCATGTGATAGCTTATACAAGCAGAACCACCAACAAGAAGTAGACCAACTATGGGAGCACCAAATTGGAATGCCTTGCAGTCATATGGGCAGTCATCTTATTCAAACATTATCTTATTGAAAGAAAGTTCACCCTGATCACAGACCATACAGCTCTCAAATAGTTACTGCACCGAAAGACCCCACTGGAATCCTTGCCCAATAGATCCTTATCCTTCAAGATTACAAAATCAATATTATCCACAAAGTGGAAAGAACTCACAACAATGTTGATGTTCTTTCCTGCATGACCCAATGAACCAAGGGAAGGGTGTACCTCAGAACTGCACCCTCAAAGAAGTTCTCAAGACCATCAAGGAGCAAGAAGATCTCATCCAACAAGAACACCAGAAAACCCACTAAGGACAAACAAGTATAGAAGACAAGATTTGAGGACAATATCAACATTGACCCTACCTCAGAGCACAAGTCTGAGACATCATCCAAAAATGTGACACCTGCCAGAAGTATTAAGGAAAAAAGAACTATCAAGCCCCCCTACAACCGATTCCCCCACCCACTCACATCTTCCAAAGATGGGGAGTAGACATAATTGGACCCCTGCCAGTAATACCAAAATAAAACAGATATATCCTAGTATTTATTGAACATCTGACCAAATGGCCCGAAGCATACCCCATGGAAATTGCAAATGCCCTGACCATTGTTGGACACCTGCATGACCTCACCCACCAATATGGACCCCCTGAAGAACTCATCTCTAACTGAGGAACTGAATTTGTGAACAATATAATTTCAAATTATGTACGAATTCATGGGATCCACCTGAAAAGGACCACCTCTTATTATCTGCAAACCAATAGAATGACTGAAAGAATGAACTAGACCATCAAGAAAGGACTTGCCAAGGTCAATTCTACCAATTTAAATCTCTACTAACCTGAAATCCTGTGGGAAATCCGAAACACCCCTACTGCCTCAACCAAACAAAAGTTCTTTGAAATGATGTTTACCAAGAAGACCAGAACTGCTGACTATAAGAACCTTGGAAAGCTTTTTGAAAAAGGAGATCAGCTGTGAAATAATGCCTGAAACCAGATTATCAAGGCCCAGGAAAGACAAAAGAAGTATTATGACCAGAAGCAGAAGGATCAGAAGATCAAGATTGGAGATCAAGTCCTAGTTTGGAGAAGTATGATTGAAACAAACTTTGCCACCAAACTGGAACTGAAATAGGAAGGACCATACCTTGTACACAACATTAGAGGAATCAATATCTATATAAGAAGCATGAATAGGCAAATCTTAAGAACCCCAGTTCACATCAATCACCTCAAGATATACCTGTACAAACCATGACTCAGAGGATTGACCAGTGCCTCCAGACCCTGATCCTCAGCTCCTTTCAAGCTCTATCAATCTCTCTGCCTCTGTTTCGCCAAACCCAAGAAACCCCAGTCTGCCAGATCCAAGAATATCTTGAAAATCTCACTATTGCTCAAAGATTGCTACAAATCCACCAGCTTCAGGCTTACTACTCCATTGGACAAATCCTATAAGGCTAAGCCTATCTAAGAAGTCCTGCTGGCCTTACTCGAAATAGTGCTGTAGCTGCTGAACAAATTTATACTCTGTATAAATAAAATATTGAAGCCCTTCTCCAAGCCCAGTTCTACCTCAATGACATCCAGAAGATGAATGCTGCCACCTTTCAAAGTACCTTGCAACAGATAGAATTCCTATTCCCAGAAGAAAAAAAAGATCAGCCAGACCCAGAGTTAGAATGGAGTGAACCAGATACACAAGGAGATGATAGTATAGGTATGGATACAGAAGATGCCTATGCTTACTGGAATGATGACTAAAGGATAGTCTGGGACAGACCATCCTTTAGTGGGGGCTGATGTAACAAGCCAAGAAAACATATTACCCAAATTGTAAGATGATGTGAATATTAACATAGCATAGTAACCAGCCCAGCAATCATTTGCTATGAAAAACTGTATAAATAGCCCAGATAGCTAAACAGAGAAATGATCTATTCTCTGAGAAAACACTGTCCCCTGAGGGAACACTGTTCCCTGAAGGAATACCCTCTATAAATAGCACTCTATAATTAACCAGATAGTAACCAAGGTAGCAACCACAACATATAAAATACTCCAGAGATAAGAGTAAATAAACCTCAGTTCTGAAATTGAAACCAAAAAGCAAAAGACAAGTCTACCTATAATACTTTGAGAGATACACCTGCCAAAAGCCACTTGATCCTAAAGATTGAATTGCAACACTTAGGAGAAATGCCCACTCTAGAGCCTCTTCTAGGAGATTGTGAGCAACTGGTACCTCATTTCCACTCCAGTCTACTTTCTGATACAAAGAAGTTTGTCAAAAGAAGTCTGCTGATCTGCCACATACTGCTGATCTGCCATTTTCAAGAGATCTGCTGCTTAAGGAATAAGCCGCCATTTTCAAGTCTGTTTTCAAGAAGTCTGCCATCTTTTGTCTGCCGATCCACCACATTCAGCTGATCCACATCATTCTACATTTTGTCTGCTGATCCGCCACATTCCACTGATCTGCATCATTCTACATTTTGTCTGCCAATCCGCTGATCCGCATCATTCACCCGCATTGTTTAAGTCCTCACTACTCAAAATCGTCTGCTCAATTTGCACTGTTAAGGAAACCTGATTGCCCATTGATTGCCATCACAAATATCCTGAATTCCCAGAACTTGCACTGTTAAGGAAACCCACTTGATTGGATTCCCAGAGAGCCTACTCATTAAGGAAATCTGCCAAATCCACCTAATTACCCAAGATTGTTGGGTTACACAAATTAGTCTGCTGCTCCAGAAGGAAATCCATTCATATGCACAACCCAAGAATGCTGCCAAATTAGGAAATTGCATGCAGGAAGTCTCCAGATTGAATATTATACCACTAGACACCAACACAGAAGGAACTTATACATATTATCTGAACATTTTGTTGCTTTTTGATAAAGTAACTGGGGACTCAAACCAATCTACAATAGCTACCCAACCTTGTAATTTGCCTCTATTGAGCTGGGCATGTTACAATATATACTAAATAATCAGTTATATAACT
>RQIL01020809.1:0-10029 GCA_003951145.1 Jimgerdemannia lactiflua | reverse complement strand
CCCCCCCCACTCCTCCTAACTCCCAACCTCCTAGCAAAAGAAATTCTAAACCTAGAATAAGGAAGCTATTATGTGAGACATTGGAAGACAAGGTGTACTAAAATGAATATTAGAAAATAGCATTGTGTAAGCTGAAATGAGTGACAAGTAACAAGGCTTTAGAATGAGTGATGAGCTATAAGATAAGACTTCCTTCCCCACTCCAGTAAAAGAAATTCCAAATCTAGAGTAAGAAAGCTATTATGAGCAAGGCATTGGAAGGTGAGATGTACTAAAATGAGTAGTGGGTAGGTATTGGAAAAGACAGAGTGAGCTGAAATGAGTAATGAGTGATTAGTAATAAGTGATGAGCTATAAAGCAAGGCTCTTCTTTCCTCTTCAGCAAAAGAAATTCTAAACCTAGAACAAGGAAGCTATCACATATAAGGCATTGGAAGGTAAGATATATATACTAAAATAGGTATTAGAAAATAGCATCAGTGTGAACTAAAATGAGTGATAAGCAATGAGGCTTTGGAATGAGTGATGAGTCACAAAATAAGGCTCTCCTCTCACCTCCAGTAAAAGAAATTATGAATCTAGAGCAAGGAAGCTATCATGTGCAGGGCATTAGAAGGTGAGGTATACTAAAATGAGTATTGGAAAATAGTATTGGTGTAAGCTGAAATGAACAATGAGTGATGAGCCACAAGACAAGGCTCCTCCCTCTCCTTCAGCAAAAGAAATTCCAAACCTAAAGTAAGGAAGCTATCACATGTGAGGTATTGGAAGGTGAGGTGTACTAAAATAGATATTGGAAAATAGTATTGGTGTGAGCTGAAATGAGCAATAAGTGATGAGGCTTTGGAATGAGTGATGAGACTTTAAAATGAGTAGTGCTCCAAATGAATCGAATCAATTAGAATCGAATCAAATTGAGGGTCATTCGAATCAAATCGAATTGGGGATTTTTCAATTCGAATTAAGTTCGAATCGAATCAAATTTGAATTGAATCGAGGGTCCGATTTGAATCCTATTTTTCGAAATGTAATAACTCGACGGATACACATCCAAATTCAATGATTTTTAGCTTTTTAGATTCCCCTATGTAAGAGGAATCTAACAAGCTAAAGGTCATTGAATTTGGACATGTATTCGTCGAGTTATTACATTTCGAAAAATAGGGTTCGAATCAGAACTCGAATCAAATTAGCCTTTGATTCGATTCGAATCAGATTGAATTGGACCTTTGATTCGATCGAATCAAATTGAGTTTGGGTCAAATTCGATTTGATTCAATTCATTGGAAGCACTACTGGGAAGTAGACTACAGACCAGCCCAGCAAGTACAAGTTTACTATAAACCTACTAGAGTCAAGGCCCCAAGAATCTAAGGAACTACAGCAGAACAAAAGAATGCATTCCTCAGAGCCTAGCTGGCCAACTATGAGAACAGACTTCTATCTTCAACTTTAGTCCAATTCAGTCAACAGTCACAGCAACAGCAGTAGCTGCCAAGAGTTCAAGAAGACCCTATGATAGTTCTTACCAAACAGATGAAGGATCTGGCCATTGCAGTTGCTCAACTAAAGAATCAAGAAGAAAGATAGCAAGACTATTACCAAGACAACAGACCAAACTGCCAGCAATGAAATAATAGAAGTTCATCTCAGACACCACCAGCTACAGTATCAGGACTATCCACAATAAGCTCCTATACCCTAATATATTTCAATTGTAGAAATCAGGAACACATCTAAAGATTCTGCCCAAAGCTATAGTCTATTTAGTCCAATGATAGGAATGTCAACCTCATTCAGATAGATGAAGAGATCTACCAAATGGAAGAAGAAACAGCCTGGCTCTGGGACCAAGAAAACACTCCTTCATATTATGAAACCTATCTCTCCAAGATAACTTGGGATATAGCACCTGCTCAGACCAGAGGACAAGGAAGACCCCCAAAAACCCCACTTCTGCTACTATTATCAGTAATAGTGTCCACAGACAAACACTCAAGACATGGCCATTCCTCCTTGGATACTCCACAAGAGAAGAGTAAGAGAGTTAGAAGAGATACCTCTGAAGCAGAAGTAGGACCATTTAAGACAACCCCAAGCACTACTCTGCCTAATCTTAAGGAAGATGAATACATGGGTATAGAATCCTCCACTGATGAGTTGTCTATCAGAAATGAGAAACCTCACCCCTAAGGATCTAGACATAGAAGGAGTAGTAAGCTCCTCTCTTTGGGAACATATCTGCACTCAAGATACAGGCCTTATAGTTGAGCAAGTTCTCAAAAATACATCAAAAGTCAGGCAAAAATTCCTGAAAGAAGCCAAGGAAGATATCAAGAGACTTTCTGTCCAAGGACCATACACACAAGAGCCCAGTACTATCCATATAGTATATGAAAATCAGTGTCAAGAATATTAATCCACAAGACTTGTGAGTAGAAAAGTGCATGGAGAAAATACCCAAATTCTTATTAACACTGGAGCAGCAGTCTGTATTATCACCCAGAGAATACTGGAGAGAATTAGTTGGGGAATCAACAAAGGAACCAAAGTAAGAGTCATCATGGCAGATGGATCAATATCTACCCCCCTAGGACTTGTGCAAGATATCTCTATTTAAGTAGGGAAAGCCTGCCTCAATATTTCCCAAACTGTATGATCTTTACAATCTCCTATAATCTGATTTTAGGAACAGACTAGATGCACTGAGTTAGAGCCAATGTAGATATCAGAAGGCAACTCCTAGTCTTCATCATTCATAGATAGAAATACAAGGTACTCATTGAGTTAAGAGGATCATCAAGGAAAGCAAATCAGGCCTCTGAGATAGAATGGCAAGGATATAGTGAAATACCCACCACTACTGAGAATGAAGATGAGAGTGAAGCAAATTTTCTACAAGAATTAAGAAGTGACTTTGATACCCCTGGAAATCAAGATAGTAAGCCAGAAGAACCCTTTATTGGAGTCATTGATATTGAAGGTCTAGAAGTAAGAATTGATGGAGCCAATAATAAAAGAGCAGTACTCGATTTTGCAGAACCATCCATACAGCCACCACCCCCATTGGTAGAGAATCAGATCATGCGAGCCTTCTGCCTAGGTATGTGTGAGCACTTCAACCACTTCTACTCACTAAGAGATGATTACAGCAACTGCCAAATCCTGGATCTCAAGAAGGTTCCAATGCCAGTAATTGAGGATAGAGATGAATTGAGATGAGTACTAGTCTCTAGCTGAGCACAATCTCTAACTCCAAAGATCTTCAAGAAGACATATCAAGAACAATAGAAAGTCCTTTCCCATCAACCTGTAGAGACTCTTACAATCAAAAGAGATAGCAATAGCTTCTATACTATTACCTGAGCCCTCCAGATTATTCTGCCCACTTATGATAAGTACCAGAAGAGATACCCTACCAGTAAGGAAGTCAAGGAGTGAAATGAAGACTTTGTTAAGAAAGAATACTGTGATTTTGGAAAGACCTTTACCTGTTACTGGTGTGAACACCAAAGTGTTCATCTGAGTGAGAATGTCTATAAGAGTCGAATTAAGAGAAAGGACCCCACCTTGCAAGAACCCTGAATCCACTGAGTCTACTAAAAATGCAAGAAAATTAACCATGAAGGAGATTGTAAAGCAAAGAACAAAACCACCATCTGGGACCTACCATTGGAAATTCTGGCCATCATCCAATAGTATTGCTACCCATATGAAGGAAATCAAGGAGTTAATCTTACCTTCAATCTCATGGAAGCCCTGGACTCTCTTGAAAGGACTGGATTCAATTACATGAGGAACCCAAAGACAGGAGCACACTGGCCATTCTTCAAGCCAGAGCAAATAGAGTTTTTACCTACAATTATAGCTACTGAAGTATCATTCCTCAAGACTCAACTGGTCATCCAAGTCAAGCTACTCTTATCTTAGACCCAGCCCCTTCTTATACAAACAGAAGGATCAGTTGAATATGACCTCTGCCTCTCTTATTAATCAGTAATCCAACCCAGAAGTACTAGGACCTTTGACCTTCAAATTGCACTTACCATACCCCCAGAACTCTATGGTCAACTAATATTGAGATCATTCTTGGCAGCTGAAAAAATTACCATAGAAGAAGGAGTCATTAATCAGGACTATTGAGGTCTCCTCAAAGTCATCATCTGTAACAATGGAAGGACCCACTGAAACTTTAGCCTCTTGAAAGCTATCTATTAAATTCTCTTTATCAAGACTTCACAGCCTACCATCCAAGAGGTGAAGCAACTGGACAGTACCAAGAGAGAACAAGAAGACTTTGGAAGCACTAATAGGAATTACCAAAAACCACCTATTGAGGTTTATATAGCAAGAGTAGCCCAGTTCAGATAAATGAGACCCTATATCTACTAACCTATCTAAGCAAGAGAAGATATTATCCTGCAATCTTACCAGTAAAGAGACCTTGATGTACATCTCTCAGTAAAAGCTAACAACTTGATATTTGTACCATCAATGGAGCTCCAAGAAAAATATCACCTACTCTTGGCTGAGGAATGAATTTATGACCAGATGTTACCAATTTATATCCCTATCAGAAATATGGACTTCAAGGTGATCACTATCTCTAAAGGAACAATACTGGGATACTTTGAACCACTGATAGACACCTATAAGGAAGAAGTCTTTGAGTTCTTGGGAAATGACAAGCTCTCTTTAGTGAGATTGATGGTACTAGAGAGAAAGACTCAGTAATCAAAACCATTGACATCAAGATAACTCTAACCAAGAATCAGTAACAACAGATATAGAAGTTGATAGAAGAATACAAAGATATATTTACCACCACATATAATAACTTCCCACCATATCAATACAGAGAATATTCTATATATACTGGAAATGTGAAATCTATCTGACAGTATCCCTACTGAACACTATACCATCTGATCAAGTTTGAACAATAATATATAGAAGAAATGCTATAAAATGGAGTTATCAGACCCTCTTCAAGCCCCTGGGCTTCACCAGCAATCATCATGCCAAAGAAAGGGGGATAGAGATTAGTTATGGATTTCAGAAAGCTCAACAAAGTCACTATAGAAGATGCTTATCCACTGTCAAGAATAGATGACCTCTTCAATGCCCTCAGAAAAGTCAAGTATATAACTACCACAGATCAGTTCCAAGGATTCCAAGTAATACCCATTACTAAAGAAGACATCTGCAAAATAGCCTTTATCACTAGATGAGAATAGTATAAATATCTCTAAATGCCATTTGGACTCTGCAATGCACCAGCCTCATTCCAAAGAATGATAAACTATGTCTACTGGAACCTTATTAGAAGAAATGTACTAGTCTATATAGATGATATAATCATCTATTCTGAGATATTCAAGCAACACTTACAAGACCTCTGCAAAGTATTTGATACCATCTGAAGCTCAGGACTCAGACTCAATACCAAGAAATGCTTCTTTGGAAAACACTGAGTTGAATACCTAGGATATGTTGTCTCAGCTCAAGGAATACATACTGATCCCCACAAGGTAGAGAAAGTCAAGAACTACCTAGTCCCAATCTTGGCAAAAGAGACCCTATCCTTCCTTATGTTAGCATTCTATTATCAAAGATTCATCCCAAGGTTTTCAGATAAGGTAGTATCACTCCAAGATATCTTTAAGAAGAACCAATTATTTTACTAAAAGAAAGATCAGTAGAAATCATCTAATCTACTCAAGAAGGCTCTCACTGAAGCCCCTATTCTTGTATGGTCAAATTTTGACAAACTATTCATTCTGGCAACTGATGCCTCTGCTCTTGGACTTGGATTAATTCTGTCCTAGCAAGATGATCAGAAGAAAGAACATATCATTAAGTATGCCAGCAAGGCCACAAATGAGACTCAAGTGAACTATGGAGCCACCAAACTGGAGTGTCTTGCAGTAGTATGGATAGTGGATCACTTCAGACACTATCTCTTGGGAAAGAGATTTATCCTCATCATAGACCATCAAGCTCTCCAATAATTGTTTAAGAAGCCAGAGCCCTCAGGAATCTTTACCAGATGGATCATGTCTTTGCAAGAATATCAGTTTACCATTGTCTATAAGAAGGATATCAAGAATTCTAATATGGACACCTTATCAAGAATCCCACAAACTCAAGAAGGAAAGAAGCCCCCACAAGAGAAGGCTGCTTCCTGCTCACCCAAATGAATCAAGAATTGTGCCTCACCTTCATCTAGAGCCTGTATCATAGGAGCTTCAAGAAAGGAATCCAGCTAGCTTACAAGCTATTTATCCAGAGGAACTTCAAGAAATTTCAAGAGGGTGATAGTGAACTTTGGAGAGTAGAAGAAGATTGATACACCTGAGTCCTAAGAGAAAATAAGATATCAAAGATACTTATAACCAATTATGGCCAGAATGCACACTGGGAAATTGGAGCTATCATTGTTAGAATCAAGAAAAGATACTAGTGGCCCAAGATAAGGAAATAAATTTCCACACACATTCAATAATGTAATACTTGCCAGAGATACTAACAAAAGCCAACTAACAAAGTACCACTAATGCAATCCCAGCCCCCAGCCAGAGTCTTCCATAGACTTAGAATTGATATCATTAAACCCCTACCAGTAACCTGTCAAGGAAGATACTATATCCTCACCATTGAAGACCATCTGACAAAATGGCCTGAAGTCTTTACCATTGAGACTGCTGATACTCAGACAATCATTAGAATCCTGTATGATGAAATTTTCAGCTACCATAGTGTCCCTCAAGAAATCATCACAGACTAAGGCTGAGAGTTTATCAATAAAGCCATAAAGACCTTTGCAAGTAACTTCAAGATCAAGCTGCAGCAAACAATAGCTTATCATCTATAGGTAAATAGACTCACCAAGTGAATGAATCAGACCATCAAGCAAGATCTCAGCAGGACTTAAGATCAATTGAACTGAGATATCTACCTTCCAGCAATTCTATTTAGTATCTATATCTCAAAAGCAACTGCCACTCAACAGACCCCCTTCTATCTGGTGTATGGCTAAGAAGTACAAAATCCTGCTAAACCAGTCCAACTAAATTTGACAAAATAAGTCACCGAGAAGATTGCTCAGTTATATAAAATATGCCAGCAAGCACAAGGATTTATCACACAAGTACAAGAATGGCAAAAGAAGTACTATGACTGCAAAGCTGACTTGGAGCTCCTGCTCATTAGACAATAAGTCTTAGTCTATTGAACCATAATAGAAGAAAACTGGAGTACCAAGCTTGAGCCAAAAGGAGAAGGACCCTATCTCATATACCAAGCATTTATGAACTACACTTATCAGCTCAAGACCCTGGATAGAGTTATTCTTAAGACCAAGATACACTATAACTACATCAGGCTCTACTATCCAAAGAAAACAAAATGCATTACTCAATTCCTATATTGACTTTTTTAAATTATCGATAACATATAGTAATAACCAGTGCCTTAAGCATTGAAAGTTTACTTTGGGACCCTAGAACCAGCAGGACATCTAGTAAACTGAAGTACACTGAAATGAAGCTACTAGCTGGGTTTGAACTCCTCCCAGATGGTTAGTTCAGTAATAGGCTCTCTGCTCTATATAAGGATGGTTAGTCCCTGCCAATATACCAATAATCTGTTCTTTGAAGAAATTAAGATACCACCATCTCTATATAACTCACTACTGAGAACAGCTCTAGTTTTACAAGGGGCAGATATGACAATATCTTTGAATCTGATGATATCAGAACCTAAAGACTGCTATTACTTTGCAAGCTACTGACCACAAGTTATGACTCATTTGTGACTCATCTTGATCATAAGATGATCTTCATCAAAACTCATAGTGACTCATAATGACCTCAGTAATATAATACTGAAAATTAGGTAACCCTACCCTGAACCAAAGGAGAAGACTTTCAAGATATAAAAAAAAGCATTAAGAAGAGAAATAATAGTATCTATAATTAAGAAGACTTACCACAAACAAAATGCCTGCCATCATTTACTAAACAATAAGGTCAAGAAGTTACTCTAGGCTATCTATTCAAGAATAGATGTTCAATGATATTAGAAGAGCTATAAGGATGCACACTAGAAAGATCCCTAGTCTGAACCTCTATATAAGGGACCCCTACCACTGTACTCTGAACTGCTATGAAATGGAAACAAGAATCTCAATGGTCATATAATACTTCCTTATATGGCAGGAGTATGAGATAGGATACTACTTCCACTAAGAATTCTCAGAAGTCAGCTACCAAGAAATTGCAGATGCTATATATATGAATAGATATGAGTAGCAATTAGCCAGAAGAGTTCACCAAATCTTCAGACATGCTCTCTGGGCTATTCCAAACCTGCAGTATATCAAAACCTCTGACATTCAAGAGCTGTCAAGCTGCTGGGTGGACCACCTAAAAGAAATAGTAGTGGAAGAAGCCCAATCTACTATTTCGGTTAAGAGTGAAGAAGTGTAAGACCTTTGGAACCCCCTCCTAGAAGACAATCCAGACCAGTTCATTTGTGGTTTGATTGCTCTATTCCAAGGCCCTCCTCTGAGAATCCATATTCCCCAGAATCCCACAGATATTCCCTACTTTGTGGAGAAAAACCTCATAGATTAGAGACTATAAGATCAGTAAGAGTACTCTGCACCTTTCACTAATGATGACATTATCAGTAGTGATATTATCACTATTGATATCACTCCTCAAGACTAGGACTCAGAAAATAACAATAACCCATTTGTTTTGTGAGAAGAAGACTTCAATAACCTCTTGGAAAGACATGCAGACACCCCTCTGCCCACCTCCAGAACTCCTTACTGACTTCAGCTCACTGGTAGAAGTTGCAAAAAATGATTTGGCCAGACACCCTAAAGAAAATAAGGATGAGGAAGAGGATAATATAATTCCAGTCACACTGAACTTCAGGTTAAACAGTAATAATTCTATTAGCTAAATTTGATCTAGTTAGTTAGTTGTACAAATAGTAACTACACTTTAACTAGCCTTATTCATCATAAATAAAAGATTAGCCTTATTCTACTAGTTAGTCATTTGACTTAGCAAAATCTACATATAACTCTATATAAATACCCCACCAAACTATAGTGAATAAATCTCAGTCAATTGGTTTGCAATACCAACTTAAGTTTTGAGAACTTTGGGAAAAGACTCTAAGAGCCAAGGATAACTCTTATTTAAGATTGCCACCAAGTTAAGGAAATCAACCACTATTTAATATTTAAGATCAAGTCAATTGGCTTTTATCTGAACAATACAAAAGTCTAGTGTAAGATAAACCAACTTAAGTTTTTTGAGAAACTTTGGAAAAAGACTCCAAGAGTCAAGAAAAACTCTTGTTCAAGGAAATCAACTGATACTAGGAAAGCCACCAAGTTAAGGAAATTGATATCAAGTTAAAGATACAAGACTACTGCTACTAAAAGAATTTCTATCCCAGAATATCCAAGTTATTATCAGTCAGTTAATTGCTACATATTTAAGTAGTATACTTAAGTATACTTATCAGACTATCAGAAATCCACCCTTAAGATAATTAAATATATGTCATGAGTAATCGAGCTATCAACTGTCAATATAAACAATTCCCTACTACATCACGAACTGCCTATTCCAGACAGAAGAATCACTACTACCCCACAATTGATGTATATTTAACAGACCCATTCAGACTATGTATTCAGTAATACAAGTTTCCATACATATTGATTGATCACTCAGACTGCATAATTCAAGATTGCCACTGCTCTCAGGATCATTGCCACATTTACTTGCTGACTATTACATTAACTGCTCTGCCATATTGATTGATAAACATCTGCTAAGGATAATTATTCTAGTCTTTATCAATCTCTATTAAAAAGTTTGAGTAAGTTATAATAGATTTTATAGTATAACTTTCTTAAACTAAGTCTAATACTAATACTATAGTTATAAAACTAACTATAAATAATATTACAATCTCTAAGATTATAAGAATTTTCATTAAATT
>RQIL01020798.1:0-10031 GCA_003951145.1 Jimgerdemannia lactiflua | reverse complement strand
AAAAAAAAAAAAAAAAAAAAAAAAAAAGAAATAGGCTTTATAGTATAAAGAGGTATTACCTTACCCTTGAAGTTAGACTACTTCTTCCTCCATTTCTAGAGTCTCTTCATCTATTTGAATAAGATTGACATTCCTATCATTAGACTAGAGTTGTTTTCTTGAGCAGAACCTCTGGATGTGATCTTTATTTCCACAGTTGAAGTATATTGTGGCATAGGAGCTTATTGAAAATGGACCTATAATTATTATTAATAGTATCTGAGATGAACTTCTGTTATCTTATTATCAGTAATCTGGTCTATTATCATGATAGTAGTTTTGTTATCTTATTGTCTTCTATCTTGATTCTTCAGCTGGGCTACTACAATAGCTAAGTCCTTTATCTACTTAGTAAACATTATTATAGAGTCCTCTTGAACTCTTAGTAGTAGCTATTTTTGCTGCTGTTGCCTGAATGAAGTCAGAATTTATGCTGCTGGCCTATTATTATAGATGGCTAACTGGGCTCTGAGGTAGACATTCTCCTATTCTACTATAGTTCCTCAGATCCTTAGAGTCTTGACTCCAGCTAGTTTATAATATTCTTGTACTTATTGGGCTGATCTATAGTCTGCCTCCCAACATTCTTGTACTCTAGTTACTTGCTGCTCAATATTCTGATAACTCATTCTAATAACTTATCTTCAGAGCTCTGAATATAAGCTATTGAGGAAGGTGGTTGAAGCCAGGGCTAGTTGGACTATAGGCTACAAATTTGCCTTAATCATCTGAGCTTAGATCCAATAGTAGAAACTCTTTGGGGTTTTATTGGCAGCTTGGCTCATATAGGTCAAGCCTCTTATACTTCTTATTAGTACTCAAGGCCATTGAACTGGGCATAGAGCCAGGCCTTATAGATATTGTATCTATCCATTTGGTCTCCATTTTCTTGAAGGTGGTTGATATGTTCTTCTCTATAGATTTTACCTCCATTATGCTTTGCTTGATTGTATCTCTGCAGGGCTGGACCTCTTAAGAGTAATTTTACAATTCTAAGCTTTCTTTGGGCATCTCATTGTTTGGTAGCTACTTGTACTTCAATTTCTCCAATAAACTCCTCAATGTCTTCATTGTCTGCACTGTGTAATTTTTAAAGGTAGCTCATGTCTAATTTGTCTTCACTATCTTCACTATCTGAGTCTGGTTCAGAAGTAGTATTCTTTGGTGGTCTTTGTAGAGATAGAGATGGTGGGGCACTTGATATACTAAAGGTACTGATAGAGAGCAGTATCTTAGTAAGGGTATGGGGGTTTTGACTATTCTGACTATGGTAGTGATCTTCTATTTAACTGGTAGTAGTTACTAAATACTGAGATACTGAGGGGACTAGAGCTCCTGACTCCTTATAGATAGTGGTGGGAAGTAAATGACTAAGGTATTAAGACTTGGGTAATTTGAAGAAGAATGATGTAGCTAAGGTTGAGTTCATCTACTTCTTGCTGTTATGAAGCCATAGGGTTCTATCTGTCTTGCTGGAGGTCTGTATTACTATCTGAGTGATGATATAAGTTGAATTTATTCCTTGGGTGGTCTGATTGACTTCTCTAATTATCATCTTGCTTAGGATTATAAGGATAATAGTCTTTCTCTCCTTCAGATGTCTCAAAATATTATGACAAACTACAAATTGTACTATCAGAATTATAATAAGTCAGATGATGTGAACACTTTGCATAGCTATTCCACATAGTGACCCTATTGCTGCAAAAATTATATAAATAACCCAGATAGCTAAATAGAGAAATAATCCATCTCCTGAGGAAACACTGTCTCCTAAGAGAACACTGTCCCCTGAGAGAACTCTGTCTCTTGAAGGAATACATGCCAAAAATAGCATTCTATAATTAGCTGGATAGCAACTAGATAGCAACCATAATGTATAAAATACCCCAGAGCTAAGAGTGAATAAACCTCACTCTGAAAAGTTCAAAAGCAAAAGCTAATTATCTGGTATACTGTAGTATGCAATTTGTATAACTATAAGCTTCAAGCATGGCTCAGTTGTACCTCTTGACAAAGTGTGTGATTATGTCGAAATAAAAGGGCGAATATGGGTCAGTGGTCATGTGATTGGCTCATTCGATTTGTATGGTCTGCGATGGCTTGGTTGTTTAGGGGTTGAAAGATGATGGCTCGGTTATTCAGTGGACAATGGCTTAATCAGAGAAACAGGTGGCGATTACTTGAATACATAGGCTGAATACATGGGTCGATTATCAACGTGCATGGTGCTGTATCTTGAATATATACAGAGGGTGGGTCCGTGATGATTAGTCAATCAGTCGATAATTCTTGGTGGTTTGTGGTGCAGTGGGTAAAGAAAATGGAGGTTGATGGCTTGCTCGTCCATCTGACTTATTAACTTGATGATGGGTGAATGGCGATGGGTCTCTGGAATGGCAGTGGTCCTGGCTTTCCTGACGGTCTTGTATCCTTATACAGTGGGTATCCTTGAGTTCCTTGGGTCTCAGGGTTTTTTATACTTGAATATACGGGTCTTGAATCTTGGATGCGGGTTAAATCTTAGGTGTGATTTCCTTGAAGTTCATGGCAGTCTGTGGTGGCGAATTCCTAACAGTGGTCGTTCCTTTAACTTGGCAGCGATTTTCCTGGTGGCTTTCCTGGCAGTGAACGTGGCAAGAGTAATTCTTTAACTCAAACTTCCAAGTGATCATTGCTCTAGTTATCTTGTTCTCAGAATTATCTGGTCTCTTGGAGGCAGGTGTTTCTTTTTAAACTTGAACTGACTTAGGTTTATTCACTACAGTTTGGGGGGTATTTATACATATTCACTCATGCCAAATGTACATTGCTATCTGGTTGCTAACTATAGTGTGGCTATGTTACATGGTTAAGCTATTGATTTGTAGGCAATGACATGACAAATGTTTACTGCTGGATAAGGATATGGATGTAATGCTGAACATGGATGTGTCATTGGCGATGGATGATTATACTAAATATGGATACACCATTGGCTCGCATGATGCAACAGATGTTTACACTTCTGATATGGGGTTAGGGTTGCTGATGAATTCGGTATAAGGACGTTTGTCAGCTTTAAATGGTATAGTAATCCTCATCAGTGGCAAACAAGTCATCTTGCTGGGGTGTGACTTCATCATTCTGTTCTTCAAAAGGAGGAAGTGCCAGCCAAGAGATGAGGGGGTAGAATAGTGGCCAATCATTTTCAATGACATTCTCCAATTCTTGGACAGCTTGAATGTGGACAGAGGACTGATAAACTCTCTGTTGCTCTTCCTTTTCTTCTTCTGAGGGTTCATTGGTTTCAGCATCAGAAGGGGTTACTTCAGGAGTGGGATATTGGAGTTTTTGATCCTCCTCTTCAAAGACAGGGACTTCTTGAGCTTTCTCTTAATTTGGCTCCCAAATGATGTGGTGCAAATTAAGGCTGATGGAATGGTGGGTCATTTGGGTGGCTCCGGTGGGTGCTTCAATAGTGATGAGTAGTCCTTCAAATATCTCCATGAGGCTCATGAGGTGACCTTGATAGTTATCTTGGAGGGGGGTAGTGTGGAAACCTGGCAAAGTGGATTCAGTTTGTTGGCTTTCCACAGCAATATGGTTACTTTCGATATAGTTGGCTACTTTGGCTTCTACCCAGTTGGCTTCTTCAACTGTCAGGCAGGTGAGGCTTCCAATAGTTACTCCTCACAAATGTGCTATAGCCCAGAAGACATGATGGAATATCTGGTGGACACAGAGGGCTCTCTTGACCAGCCAGCTGGTGGTTAACAATTCAGTAATGAGGTCTTCTTAGTCATCTTCTTGAGTTTCATTGTGAAGGCAGTGTCCAATTTCATAGTCATGCCAGAGGGTCATTCATTCAGTAGTATCTTTGGGTTATTGGGTCATTATGTACCAGTAATTAATAAAGTGCCCAAGATCCTCGGTATAGAAGTTCAGATGTTCAGAGGTATTGGGGTGCCAAATAGCCTTCTTGATAGCTTCGAAGACCAGGGTCTTTAGGCTAGACAAAGAAGTAGAGTAGCAGGAGGTCTAATTGGAGTGGTGAGTAGGAGGCATTGTGGGAAAATTCTTCATTCATTGGTGCTGATTCTGAGGTTGGGGTTAGGTTTCCTTTAAGTAACATGTTTGTTCATTTTGGCTTGGATTATCTTTGCTTCTTTTGAGATGGTCACTTGATGTATTGGGTTGTTCACTTGATTGTTATACCATGTGTCATCTGATCTTAGCAGTCACTTGTACTCTACATTATCAATTGTGCATGTCACATCTGCCTCTTGCAAAATTAGAGCTATCCTTAGTAGTGAGGGTTACACAGAGGTCACAGGGTCTTGAATTTCTCCAGAAGAGGTTATTGGCACATTGGTGGAGACTGGCCATCCTCATATAGGGCAGAGGGCCTATTACTGGACTAACCATCCAGAAGGGGTTCCAACCTAGCTAGTAGCTTCATTTCAGTATTCTTCAGTCCACTAGATGTCCTGCTGGTTCTGTGGTCCCAAAGTAAACTTCTGATGCTTAAGGCACTGGTTATTGCTATATGTCATCGACAATTCAAGGAAGTCAATACAGGGATTGGGCAATGCATTTTGTTTCTGCTGGGTAGTAAGGTCTGATGCAGTTGTGGTATATCTTAGTCTTGAGCAAAATTCCATCTATGGTCTTAAGTTAGTAGGTATGATTCATGAAAACTTGGCGAATGAGATATGGTTCTTTCCATTTTGGTTCAAGCTTGGCACTCCAGTTTCCTTCTATGATAGTGCAGTATACCAGAACTTGCTGTCCAATAAGCAGGGGGTCCAAATCAGCCTTGTGGTCATAGTACTTCTTTTGTCACTCCTGGGCTTGAGCAATGAATTGTCATGCTTGCTGACATACTTTATGTAACTGGGCAATTTCTTCTGTGACTTACTTTGTCAAATCCAGTTGGATTGGTTCCTCAGAGTCTTGAGCTTCTCAGCCATATACCAGGTAGAAAGGGGTCTGCTGAGTAGCACTGGCCTTAGAGATACAGATGCTGAATAAGATTGCTAATAGGTAGATGTCCCAGTTTAGTTGATCTCTAGTCCTGCTGAGACCTCACTTGATAGTCTAGTTCATTCATTCTGTAAGTCTATTTGTCTGGGGATGGTAAGCTATCATTGGTTGTAGCTTGATCTTGAAGTTACTTGTGAAGATCTTTATGGCTTTATTGACAAACTCACAGCCTTAGTCTGAGATGATTTCCTTGGGGACACCATGGTAGCTAAAGATTTTATCATACAGGATTCTGATAATTGTCTGGGCATCAGTAGTCTCAATGGTAAAGGCTTCTGGCCATTTTGTCAGGTGGTCTTCAATGGTGAGAATGTAGCATCTTCCTCAGCTGGTTACTGGTAGGGGTCCAATAATGTCTATTCCTAATCTTTGAAAGGCTCTGGCTGGTGCTGTGATTGGCATTAATGGTACTTAGTTGGTGGGTTTCTGTCAGTATCTTTGGCAGATATCACATTGTTGAATGTGTGTTGAAATTTATTTCCTTATCTTGGGCCACCAGTATTGCTTCTTGATTCTTGCAATAGTGGTGCCAATTCCTTGATGTACATTCTAGTCATAATTTGTTGTCAGGATTTTTGGTACTTCGTCTTCTCTTGGAACTTGGGTATATCGATCTCCTTCTACTCTCCAAAGTTTGCCATTGCCTCCTTGAAATTTCTTGAGATTCCTTTGGATGAACAGCTTGTGGGCAGGCTGGATTCCTTTCTTGAAGCTCCTATGGTGCAGGCTCTAGGTGAGGGTGAGGCATTGATCTTGGTTTATTTGGGCAAGTGAGAAGTAGCCTTCTCTCATGGGGGCTCCTTTCCTTCTTGTTGAGTTTGGGGGATTCTTGACTGAGTATCAACATTGGAATTCTTGGCACCTTTCTTGTAAACAACAGTGAACTGATATTCTTATAAGGATATGATCCATCTTGCAAAGATTCCTGAGGGCTCTGGTTTCTTGAACAACAATTGTAGGGCTTGATGGTCTGTGATGAGAGCAAATATCTTTCCTAAGAGATAGTGATGGAAGTGGTCTACTATCCATACTACTGCTGGACATTCCAACTTGGTGGCTCTATAGTTTGCCCATGATTCATTTGTGGCCTTGCTAGCATATTCAATAACATGCTCTCTCTTGTAGACATCTTGCTATAATAGAATGGATCCAAGTCCTAGGGCTGAGGCAATGGTTGCCAGGATGAAGGGTTTATTGAAATCTGGTTGCACCAGAACAGGGGCTTCTGTGAGGGCCTTCTAGAGTAGATCAAAAGACTTTTGCTGGTCTTCCTTCCAGTAGAATGGTTGGTCCTTCTTGGAGATGTCTCGGAGAGGTGCTGTCTTATCTGAGAATCTTGGGATGAATCACTGATAGTAGGATGCTAACATAAGGAAGGATTAGGTCTCCTTCACTGAGGTGGGGATTGGGTAGTTCTTGACTTTCTCCACCTTGTGGGGGTCAGTGTGTGTGCCTTGAGCTGAGACAACATATTCCAGGTATTTGACTTGATGTTTTCCAAAGAAGCACTTCTTGGCATTGAGTCTGAGTCCTGAGCTTCAGATGGTGTTGAATACATCACGGAGGTCTTGCAAATGCTGCTTGATGTCTTGGAGTAGATGATTATATCATCTATATAGACTAGCACATTTCTCCCAATAAGATCCCGATAGACATAGTTCATCAATCATTGGAATGAGGCTGGGGCATTGCAGAGTCCAAATGGTATTCAAAGGTATTCATACTGTCCTCATCTGGTGATAAAAGCCATCTTGTAGATATCTTTCTTAGCAATGGGGATTACTTGGAATCCTTGGAACTGGTTGGTGGTAGTCATGTACTTGGCTTTTCTGAGAGTATTGAGGAGGTCATCGATTCTTGGCAGTGGGTAGGTATTTTCTGTGGTGACTTTGTTGAGGTTTCTGAAGTCCACAACTAGTCTCCATCCTCCTTTCTTTGGCACAATAATTGCTGGTGAAGCCCATGGGCTTGATAAGGGTCTGATAACTCCATTTCATAGCATTTCATCTATGGTTTTTTTTTTCTATAGGCTGCAGCCCCATTTATTACCAAACAACTATCTAAACATTTCATTTGTCCTCATACCACATTGGTAGCCCCAGCTCATGCCATGCTACCCCACTCTAACACTCACTCTCCCCCTCACCCCTACTCACTCAAACACTATCTCATTGCCAATCACTCTCACCCAGCCCTCGGTCTTGCTGCATATAGTCTCCACTAGCTTCCTACAGCTCTCCTCCCCAGGACCCCAACCCCTCTGCCAACCTGTTAGTATATCTTTCATCAACCACCACCACCTACCCATCTTTTCCCCCAGGGTCAACTTCTTTCCATCCTCAAAAACTGCCAACCAGTGTCCCGCCATCTCTACCCACACTGCAACAACCTACCCCAGCATAAGCCACTCATTGCCTACCATACCTATCACTCTCCCCTGAAGTACATCCCACCTCTACAGCTCACACTCCCTATATATACTCCCCATACACTGCCCTACCTCCCTCCAAAACTCTCCCAGCACTTCACACTCTCCCAACCAATGCTCAGGGGTCTGCACCACTCCTCTGGCCTGCCCAACCTCTAAGCACTCCTCACACTTGAAGTCTTCTCCCACTACCAAATGCCCAGCTCTATAGTTCAGCATTATATTTCGCCTCATAACTCTCCACCACACCACCCAGAGCTTCGGGGGGATTCACTTCTTCACCTCAGTCCCCAAGTCCATAATCCTGACCAATCCCACTCTTCTCCAATCCCTACAGCCTGCCACCCAACTGGCCAGAGATCCAGGCCAAAGCCCCATTGACTATCCACCCCATCGCCTAGCCAGAAATCAATTACTGGTGACCTTCCTAGCAACAACTTGTACCACTGCCACATCTCTGGCCCCCAGTGTTCCTCCACCTCATTCTCCTCCCATCAAAGTCCAATTCTATGACCTCCTTCGATCACTCCCCACCAGAAACCTCAATATCTAAGCCTTCTGCTACTGCCATATCTAACCACCTCCAATAAGTCTCTGGATGATCCCCTGGGGGCATATCTTGCTTTCCACACTTTTTGCATTAGGGGCACCCACCCTCCCCCTCTCAGTACTGCCACTCTCTAGAGCCACCATGCTCACAGACAGTAGAGCTTCTTGGAAAAGTCCACCAGACCCAGACCACTATGCTTCACTGGTAGTGCCAGTATCTCCCAGCTAATTTGACTTCATCTTCCAGCCCAGATCCAGTCCTTTGCCAACTTCAGTACTTTCTTCACCACCCAAGCTAGAAAGTCTAAGTGGTACACCAGGTACCATAGCTTCAGCATCCAATAGACATTCAGTATCATCACCCATCCTGCCAGGGAGATATGCCGCCCTCCCCAGCTTCTTAGTGCATCCTCCCAGATTTGAACTCTACCCTCTCACCAAGCCCTTGGCAGTACTGACCCATATACTGAGAGGAAAATTCCCAAGTACCTGACTGCCTCTCCTGCTGGTACCACTGTTCCTATAATGTCACCCCCAAAAATTCCATTCCTAAGCACCATCATCTCACACTTGTGCCAGTTCAGCTTCTGGCCCGAGCACCTTTCATACCAGCCAACTGTTTCCTTGAGCTCTCCCACATCCTGAACTGAGCCCAGACCAACTACCATGTCATCCGCAAAAGCACCCACCTTCCAAGTTACTCCTAATACCATCAACCCTCCAATCCTCCTCCTAATTCTATCCAGAAGTAGTTTCAGTGACAAAGCATACAGGATAGAGGACAGCAGGTCCCCTTGTGGCACTTCCCTCCCCAATGAAAACGGAACTCCCTGGTGGCCATTCACCATCATAGCTGCCTTGCTTCTCTCCAGCATCTTCATAATGGCCTGCCCCAATCTCTCCAGGATCCCAATTCTATCTATTACCTTTGCCAACCACACCCATTGCACTCTGTCATAAGCCTTCTCTTGATCCAAGAAGACTAGCCTTCCATCTACCCCTACTGCTCTCACCCCTTCAATGACACCATGCACCCATACCATGCCATCCCTAATCAGTCTTCCACCAACAAAACCATGCTGCTCCTCCCCCAGAACTTGCTGTGCCAGTGTCTGTAGCTGTGCCACCAGAATCTTTATAATCAACTTTCTATCCATATCAAGGAGCATGATAGGTCTCCAGTTCTTCCAGTTCTCTCTCATCTTCTTATCCTTATAGAGGAGTGCCACCAATCCCAACTCCTGGCCCCCTAACCAATTTCCAGAGTCAATTACTACTCCACACATCTTCTTCATCTCCCCCAACACTCCTTCGATGTTCACCATTTTCTTCCAGAAATCCCACAGCAGCCCATCCTCCCCTGGTGCCATCCCATTCTTTGTAGTCGACAGTACTCTCAAAATTTCCTTCTCCTGAATGGGGTGGGACAGCTCCCCCATCCTCTCAACCTCTGGCAGGGTCCACTCCTCCAAGAATCCTTCTATGGTCCTCCCATTCTCCCCTCCCTCCTCCTCACTCCACAAGTTGCTCCATTGTCCCTTAAGCAACCCTAGAATATTTTGCACTCCTATCATCATTTTGTCATCCTCTCCTATAATTCCTTCCCACCACTGCCAAACCTTGCATGCTTTTAAAAGTCTAGTAAGATACTTAGTGGGCCTTTCTCCTTCCTCCAGTCCCTGCCACCTCAAACATGCTATCATCTCCTGAACCTGAAGCTCCTCCTCCTCCCTTACAGAATTCTTCAGCTCTTCAATTTCCATCCTCATTCTCTTCATTCTCCACTCATCCCCCTCCTCCTCAGCCCCTTTCTGGCCCCCAGAGGATGCCAACAAGAGACCCTCTAGCCATCATGAGACTTCCACTATTCGTTTTTTCCTGAGTCTCTCCTTCGATCTCCCAACCCCCCCCCAATACACCTGTGCAGTAGCCTTCAGCTTCAGCCACTGCTCCCCTACAGCTAGTCCCTTCCTCTCCAGTATACAATACT
>RQIL01020787.1:0-10032 GCA_003951145.1 Jimgerdemannia lactiflua | reverse complement strand
CCATATTCTGGTCCAGAATCTGAAAGAGAGGAAGAAGAATCAGAATACTCAGAACATTCAGAAGAAGAACCTGAGGAATCTGATACAGAACCCAGAGAGAAAGGCACATCTTTTAAAGGAAAGGAAAAAGCAATAGAATCTATAGAAGAAGACCTTGAAAGAGAATCTGATAAAGAAGATTCTGAAGAATCAGAAGATTACAAAGAACTCTCTGAAGATATAGAAATCCCTATAATGGCTGATGAACTAAGAGCACAGATTGCAGCATTAGTTGGCATAGTGGAACAGATTGCCATTATGAATCAACCTGTCAAGACACTCTCAATTCCTACCTTTGGAGGAATATCCACTGACTTACCAGGATTCATAAGTACAGTAAATAATGGATATAAGGACAACAACTGGAATAACTTAAGAAATCCAGATAGAACCCTTGAAAATGGAGTAACTCATACTGAAGAACAAGTTTTTGCAAAAGCTCAGGCTCAAGTAGCAAAAGTAGCAGCACATTTCCGAGATTCAGCTGCACTTTGGTACCAAAACCTCAATCCTAAACCACTCACTTGGGAAGACCAAGATGAAGTAATAGGGCAGGATGCTGGAGATGATAGATCAGGATACTCTGACATTCATGAAATAAGAGGACTCAAATATCTTTTGAGAAGATACTTCCTAAGTCCTTTACTCCTAGCAGATACTAGAGCACAACTAGAATCTATGAGATGGGAAGAACATAGTAAAGAAAACTTAGAAGCCTTTATAGCAAGAATAGAAGCCTCTTTAAATATATTAGGACTACTCTATGACTCTATCAATAATGCTTCCAATGGAACAAGAGCAAATTACTTCTTCCAAAGTATTCCTTCATGGCTAGCAAGATAAGTTAAGAAAATGGAGATATCTATTGATTGTACTCATGACCAATGGTGCCTCAGACAAGCTGTATCAAGAGTTAGAATGGTATTAGCAGCAGCAGCTACTATAAGATCCAAGGATCAGAATAATACCAGAAACTCTGACAAGACTTCAAACAAGTCTAACCAAGACTCAAGAAAAAGAAATTGGAATGAAGATACTTCAAATTCAGAAAAATCTATCTTTTAAAAACTTTTTCTTGAAGAAAGAAACAAACTCAGAAGAGAAGGAAAATGTTTCTACTATAAGAAGTCAGAATATATATCAAACTCTTGCTCAGAAAAAACTTAGAACACTCCTTCAAGACCATCAATAATCTCAGTTATAAATTCTATTCCTGAGACTGATGAAGTTATACAATTTAAGAAACTTTATTATAAAGCTATCATACCCACTAAGGCTCATCCTTCAGATACAGGATATAATCTCTATAGTACTGTTTCTCAAACAATACTCCCAGGAAAATCTCAAGTAATAAGAACTGGAATAGCAGTTTAGGTACCATCAGGAACCTATGCCTGAGTAGCTGAAAAAAGTGGATTAGCAAAGAACTATGACCTCTCAATAGGAGGAGGAGTCATAGATGAAGGATACTAAGATGAAATCAAGGTCATCCTATGAAATCTTGGTAAAGAACTATTGTGATGTACACAATTGGTGATATCAGAATATGGAGTACAAGTGACTGTCAAGATCAGATGACACAATGGCATGATAATCGATGAATAACCTAATCTGTCAAGTGATCATACCAAAAGGAGCAATGATAACCTGAGCCAAAATGAAGAATATGTTATTTAAAGGACCCAGCCTCCGCCTCAAGAATTGGCACCAAAGAACAAGCACTCTATATACAATGCCACCCACCTGCTGCTTCAACCAGACCTCCCACTGCTCTACTCCTCTGCCAAGTCTCAAGACCATTGTCTTTGATGCCATCAAGAAGGCTATCTGGCACCCAGATACCTTGGACCATCTGAACTTCTATACTGAAGACCTTGGGCACTTTATCAACTATCAGTATATAATGATCCAACAGCTCAAAGATACCACTGAGTGGATGACCCTCTGGCATGACTATGAAATTGGACACTGCCTTCACAACAAAACTCAAGAAAATGACCGGGAAGACCTTGCTACTGAATTGTTAACCTCCAGCCAGCTGGTCAAGAGAGCCCTCCACATCCACCAGATATTCTGCTATGTCTCCTGGGCTATAGCACATTTGCAAGGAGTAACCATTGGAAGCCTCACCCACCTGATAGTTGAAGAAGCCAACTAGGTAGAAGCTGAAGTAGCCAACTATATTGGAAGTAACCATGTCACTGTAGGAAGCCAACAAACCGAACCCACTTTGCCAGGTTTCCACACCACTCCTCTCCAAGATAACCATCAAGGTCATCTCATGAGCCTCATGGAGATATTTGAAGGACCCCCCATCACTATGGAAGTACCTGCCAGAGCCACCCAAATGACCCATCATCCTGTCAGCCTTAATTCGCACCATATCATTTGGGAGCCAAATCAAGAAGAAGCTCAAGAAGTCCCTGTCTTTGAAGAGGAAGATCAAAAACTCCAATACCCTACTTCCGAAGTAGCTCTCTCTGATACTGAAACCGATGAATCCTCAGAAGAAGAAGAAGAGGAAGAGTAACAGAGAGTCTATCAGTCCTCTGTCCACATTCAAGCTATCCAAGGATTAGAGAATGTTGTTGAAGATGATTGGTTACTATTCTACCCTCTCACCTCTTGGCCAGCGCTTCCTCCTTTCGAGGAATGGAATGATGAAGTCACACCCCAGCAAGTGCTTGCCACTAATAAAGGGTACTATACTGTTTAAGCATTTTGTCAGAAACCCTAACCCCATGTCGGTAATCACCCATCACATTGTGCAAGCCAATGGTGCATCTGCGTTCAGCATTACATCTGTATCCTTATCCAGCAGTAAACATTTATCACATTGCAGCCTACAAACCAATAGCCTAACCACATAATATAGCCACACTATAGTTAACCACAGATAGCAATAGCAACCAGATAGCAACCATACATTCAGCATGAGCAAACATGTATAAATACCCCCCCCAACTATAGTAAATAAACCTCAGTCAGTTGAAGTTTGAAGTAAAAAGGAAGTTTACAGAGAAACCACTCACTGCCTCCAAGAGACTGGATAATTCAGAGAACAAGATAACAACCTGGAGCATCGAAGCTTGGAAGTTTGAGTTAAAGAATTTTCTCTTGCTGCTAAGAAACTGCCATTAAGAAACTGACTACCATTTGAATTCACTGCCACGGACCACTGCGAACTTCAAGGAAACTGCACCCGAGATTCAAGTAAGTCAAGTTACTTTTGCTGCTGCTAAGGAAAGATGCCAGGAAAACTGCCCCGTTCAGTTCAAGAAGACCGTCGAGTTAAAGGAAACCCCGCTTAATTCAAGACTGTCACTGAGATCCCGTCAGCCCAACTGTTATGCATTCGACCCAGCCATGCATTCAGATCCCACCCATTCAGCCCACATTCAAGATTCAAGACCCGTATATTCAAGTGATAAGACCCCAAGACCCAGCCAAGGAACCCAAGAATACCCACCATATAGGATACTAGACCATCACCTGCCAGCCTGAGCAGTCGCCATTCCGACATCATCAAGTTAACAAGTCAGATGGACGAGTGAGCCATCAATCTCCATTTTCTTTACCTGCTGTGCCACAAACTGCCAAGAGTTATCGACCATCACGCACATCGACAATCGACCCGCATATTCAGCATACGTACCCAAGTAATCAGTGCTAGAAAAGTCCATCTATTATCCACTAAACATCTGAGCCATCGACCCGAATTCCCATCATCATTATCAATCCGAGCCATCATTGACCTCCGACCTTCTGATGACAATTCAAACGAGCTGATCACATGACCATCCACTCAGAGATTTCTTTTATTTCGACATATATATCACCTGCACTTCACCAAGTGGCACAATTGAGCCATGCTCGAAGCTTATAGTTATACAAAACACACGCCACACTATATACAGTTCTACCAGGACAAAAGGTGGTACAACTAATTGTAGAGATTATTAAAAATAATCTTACAATTCAAGAAGTCAAGACATTCCCATCTACAGAAAGAGGAACAAAAGGATTTGGATCTTCAGAACTATTTAAGAATACTGAAGAAAAGCCAAAGACAGTTGCCTCAATCAAAGAATCAAATATAACTAAAGAAGAGAAATAGTATTCTCAACTAAAAGATGGATATGCTCCAAATGAGCACTGTCCTCATGGCATATAAATGTATTGTGCAGAGATACTTAATGATTGCCTATCATGCTTAGCTGAACTTGGCCAAAGAAAAGTTACCAAGTTAGCCAACATCCAAGCTGAATCTAAAAGATAAGAAGTACAAAAGGAAGAAGCTATAACAGCAATTTCTAGTAAAGAACTCATTGAAATTCCAGCTCAAGTCAAAGAATATGAAGTTAAAGTTCTTTTTGACACTGGTGCTTCAAAAAACTTTATTAACCAAGGATTATTAAAGAAAGCTAAAATCCTTACCACTCCAAGAGATAACAAGACAGTACAATTTGCTAATGGAAAAACTCAGACACTTTCACAAATTACTAAAGGACTACTGTTACAAATTGGAGATTATGAAGAAAAGATTGATTTAGATATGGTACATCTATCTACTTGTGACCTTATATTAGAAACCCCATGGTTCAGAAAATATAATCCTCATATCAATTGGAACAACAATGAAATATCTCTATGGAAACAAGACAGAAAGATTACCATCAACTCAAAACCTATTAAAGTGGAATCTATTTCTGCTATTCAATTTTGCAAGGAAGCAAAAAGAACAAATGATCTCTTTCTCTGTCTCATTTAGACACTGCTACAAGAAAAAGAAACAGCTCAAATTCCTAAGATCATTCAACCTCTTATTGAAGAGATTACAGATATTTTTCAAGAACCAACAAAGCTTCCTTCTCAAAGAAATTTCAATCACAAAATTGAAACATTCCCAGGAGTAGAACCTCCTCATAAACCTATCTATCCTATGTCTCAGGCAGAACTTGAAGCCTTAAGAGATACTTTAAAGATACTTCTTGAGAAAGGTTATATTGAACCAAGTATATCACCTTATGGAGTACCAATTCTCTTTGTAAAAAAGAAAGATAGAACTCTGAAGATGTGTGTAGACTACTGCCTACTCAACAAAATAACCATCCAGAACAGTACCCTCTGCCAAACATTAGAGAATTATTGATACAGCTTCATAATACAAAAATAATGTCTCTAGGAGATCTTAAAGAAAGATTCTGGCAAATAGAAATGAATGAAAAGGATATTGAAAAAACTGCCTTTAGGACAAAATATAGACATTATCAATTCAAGGTTATGTCTTTTGGATTGACAAATGCTCCAGCAATATTTCAGACTTTCATGAATGATATATTCAGACCTTTATTGGACAAATGTGTATTGGTATATATAGATGATATCCTCATCTATAGTGCAACACTAGAAGATCATCTTCAACATTTAAGAAAAGTCTTTACTATTCTTAGAAAAAACCAATTATACTTAAAATTGGAGAAATATCACTTTCTACAAACAAAAGTAGAATACTTAGGACATATTATTGGAAAAGGAACTGTACAGACTTCACCCAGACTGATTAAAGCCATACAAGATTGGCTCCAACCAGAGACACTAAAGAAATTACAAGGATTTCTAGAACTAGCAAACTATTTTAGAACCTTTATAGAAGGATTCTCTAGAATAGTAGCTCCCTTGACAATTCTTACTCAAAAAGCTATGGATGTGAAAAAACAATGGACTGCTATACAAACTCAAGCCTTTAATCACTTGAAAAGACTATTAACAGATGCTTCAGTACTTATAATTCCTGATCCTAATGGATTCTTTGAAGTAACAACTGATACATCTGATATTGCAATTAGAGCAGTTCTCACTTAAGAAAAACACCCAGTAGCCTTCTTTTCACAAAATTTAAAAGAGGCAGAGATAAGATATGCTATTCATGAGAAAGAATTATATGCTATAGTCAGAAGTCTCAAAGAATGGAGACATTTTCTCATAGAAAAACACTTTTCTATAATAATAATTATCAATCACTTGTCTATATTCACTGCCAACCTACTTTGATAAAAAGACAAGCAAGATGGATGGAATCCTTAGCAGATTATGACTTTATTATTGAGTACCACCCAGGCAAAACCAATGTAGTGGCAGATGCTCTCTCAAGAATTGAAGAAGCTTCTCAAATAGCAGCTATTACTATAGTAACTATTGATCTTAAAAGACAGATCAAGGAAGCTTACAATTCTACCTATTAAGAAATCTATGAGTTCCTTCAAAATCCAAGTGAAGACTCTAGATTATAAGAATTAGCAAAAAGAATAACTCTGAAGGAAGAACTATTATATTATGATGAAATAAGAATCATAATCTCTGGAATACCAAAAATCTGCCTTCAAATTATGCAAGAGTACCATGATACTCCTTTTGTAGGATATTATGGTTATGCTAAAACTCTTGCTAATATTACACAGAACTTTTACTGGCCCAGAATGACAGATGACATTAAGGACTTCTGTTATTCTTGTGATCTTTGCCAAAGAAATAAGGCATGAAATCAAGCCCCTTCAGGACTTTTACAACCCTTGCCTATACCTACAAGAAATTGGGACCAAATTGCCTTAGACTTTATAGTCAGACTTCCCAAAACCAGTCAAGGAAAGAATGCAATTTTAGTATTCATTGATAGGCTTAGCAAGCAAGCACACTTTGAACCTATAACTACTACAGTAACTCCACCTGAAACAGCAAGAATTTTTCTTCAAACAATCTTTAGACTACATGGACTACTTTCAGTTATAGTCTCAGACAGAGACCCCAAATTTACAAGTGCCTTTTGGAAAGTACTATTTGGAATGATGAATACCAAGTTATCATTCTCTACTGCCTATCATCCACAAACAGATAGACAGACAGAAAGAACCAACAGAACTCTTAAACAAATACTGAGAATATTCTGTAGCTATAAATAAGATGATTGGGATAATTATCTCCCATTAGCAGAGTTTGCATATAATAATACTAAACAATCATCTACCCAGATGACACCATTCTTCATAAATATGGGTCAACACCCAAGAACTCTAGCAATTATAGAAAAATCTATGGTTCCAGCAGCAGAAGATTTGGCTACAACATTCAAGATATAATTCTTATGACACAAAAAGAATTACAAAAAGCCCAAGACCAACAAGCAAAATATGCTAACCAGCATAGAAAAGAAGTGTTATATGATATTGGAGACCTAGTTCTCCTTGAATCTACAAATATAACACCAGTAAACCAAGTTGAAAGACCAAGTCAAAAGCTTTGCCCCAAATATATTAGACCATACCCAGTTGCAGAAATTATCTCAGATGTTTCCTACAGACTAGAATTACCATTTAATATGAAAATACATAATGTATTTCATGCGGCACTACTCAAGCAATATACTCCAAACCAGATTCCTAATCAAGAAATACCACCACCACCACCAATAATAGTAGATGGTCAATAGGAATTTATTGTAGAACAAGTTTTGGATTCCCAAGTCACAAAAAGAGGACATGGTACTTCCTTGGAATACTTAGTTAAATGGGAAGGCTACCCCCTACATGATTCTATATGGGAACCAGAAAAAAACCTCACTCATGCCAAAGAAAAAATTCTGAAATATTTGGTACAATAAGAAAGAAAACTGCAATCTCACTGACATACCACTCATATCTTCTAGTCCAAGAAGAATGAATGAATGTGACATGTCCAGGCAGTGTGGGCTAAAGAATATATATAATATGCTGAGGGTGTGAAGAATTGAACTTCCAGCTCATAGCCCCAAAGTTCACCTACTATCCACTGTACTACAAAGTACTGATTGCTAAGATAAAAAGGCACGAGTATGTAAAAGTCACAAGAAATTCCACATGCTTAGACAAACATCCAAATTGGGAAGACTGTGAGAATAAGAAATTCTGATGTCAAAAGAAAAGAGAAGACAGACAACAAAAAGGAAAATAATAAAAGAGAGATACTCTTAATAGTAAAAGGACTGTTCTGTTGAAGAACTTCCCCAGAACCCCCTATAGTGTCAAGAAAGTCAGATAGCCTATCAAGACACATAAGGAGACTGTACAAAGCCTGTACAATATGTAGTGACTATTCTAGCTTTGGATAGTACTTATCACTGTGACCACAGAAGTCATCAGGCCAGTTTGAACCCCCAGTCTGCAGACTGACAGTTCAATACCTTAACAAGATGACCAACTCCTCATCTAAAGTCAAAAATAAGTTGAACCACGGTCACAAGAACCTCCTGTACTGGATGTCCAAATTTGGACAAAGAAAAAATTCACATGACCCCTTAATACCATTTAATGTGGTTATTAAATTTTTTAAGAGGGAGATGATGTAATGAAATTACACTCAGACACCACTTTGATGACATCACCAAGTGATGACATCATCGGATTCATGTCACCACTATGGTTACATACTCAAAAGACCACTAACATTAATGAGATCATAATGATTTGGCACTAATTTCAGCCCATGATATCACTGATGCAATAGTAGTCACACTAGCCTCTACACTAGTTTAGTGGATGACCTCACTGATATTGCCATGGTTTCGGCCTAAAAATAGATCAATGATGTCAATGACATCACAAACTAATTTAGTCTATGACCTCATTGATATCATAAGCTAAAATAGTCTATGATATCAATGATATCATATATTATAACTTATTAAAATTAGCTACTGATGTCACTACTCCACTGACATTATGCACTAAAATAATCTATGATCCTAAGTGATATCATAGTCTAAAAATAGACTATGACATCAATGACATCATGTACTAAAATAGTCTACTTGTAAATAATTATAAAGTCAGCAATTGGCTCCAGAAAAGGTCAATCTGCAGTTAAGTGAATTCAAAGACATACAATCTCCCCAAAACAATACTAAGACAAAACCCACAATGCTCCTGCCTTCTGAATGTGTCTATGATACTCTTTGGGAGTCAGTCTTTGACCACCAGCACCAGTACCACTGGAAGCACCTTGAGCTAGACACTTGTGACCCCAAGCAGTTCCTAGCAGCTGCTGATGAGATTGTTGTAAGAATGCAACAAATTCTCAAGCACTTCCAAATACTAAGGAACTACCAGGCTGGTAGACTCCTAGTAAGAAGTGGCATGACCCAATCAGAGGTCCTGAATGAATACAATGTCTTTACATTTAGATAGCATATTTTAGTTCACATCTACCAACTCCTCTGAAAAATGCCCTTTGCTATAAGTGGCATAAGAGGAATTACTCCTGCAGAAATTGGTTCTCTTAACGACCAATTGACAAGTTAAATTGAGTTAGATCTCATAAATGACTTTAACCTGCAAAAGCCTTATGATGATGACATGTGGCTATATAAGAATAATGCCTTCAATAGACTGATTAGTCTATTCCAAGGACCTATTTCTCAGGTCCAGATATCCATTAACACCTGGCCACAGGGTTTTCCTGTACCAGCCAATATGAGACTAGTCTTACCTGTATCTACATCATCATCTGAGATCATAAGGTCTGAGTTAGACTCAGAAGAGTCTTATACTATATTATCGGAATCCAAGATTCTGGAAGAGGTTTTAACCCCTTTTACAGAAGTCTACCACTACTTTATGATGTAATACATTACATCATAAATCTTAGTCAAAATCTAGAACACTTTACTATAAATAGTTAAAAGAATGACATCAGAAATTATATCATAAATAGTATCATTATGATATCAGAATTACATAGCAATGATATAACTATTATATCATATTTCTGCGACTCTATTGTTCAGAATACTTTAACCAATAGTATAGTATCTTAAATAGTTTGTGAAAAAGTATAAATACTTCAAGAATCTCTCTCAATAAAGGACAGCTTCTTGACAATTGCAAAAAAGAAAGATTGAAGTCCATAAATTAATGGATCAATCCCAGAACTATATGAAATAAAGAATACATCTAAAAATAG
>RQIL01020776.1:0-19511 GCA_003951145.1 Jimgerdemannia lactiflua | reverse complement strand
TTAATAAATTAGGAAATCAGATTTAGGTATAATGATCAAATGTCTATTTTATATTAAATATTATATCTTCCTCATGAATAGATTATTTTTGAAATAAAAATATTTATTCAAATTCTCATATTGCCATGCTTATATATATATTCTCCCTAAATGAACTTGTTTATAATATTGTATCCAAGTGGTTATCAGAATGTTTTTGAAGGTTCCAAAAGTCTTCATATAATTAATTTGGGCAGCAGTTTAGACAAAAGTCAGATAATAATATCTTCAAAATTTGGGTTTATTTTTTAACAAAAGTCAGATGATGGTTTGTATGACATCTTTTAATTCTCTAGTCAAAAGTTGGATTATATTCTTCAAATAATTAACTCAGATGAGTAGTTTATATATAATAGGTGACATTTATATATTGGGCAAGTGGTTGTATCTTCATATGTTATCTTTAACAAATAATAATAGTTTGATCCTCAATTATTCAGGGCTGTTCATTTGTTCATATGAGATCTAAAGTCTGATGACTTTAGATTCAAAATCAGGCAGCAATCTTCACTTAAGTAGTTTATATATTAGGAGGCATTTATATATATGTCAGAAGGTATTCATATATCATTAAAAGTTGGATGATGGTTCATATGGCATCTTTTATTTCTCTATAGTAATTCATTCATATGTTATCTCTGGTAGTTATTCATAAGTTGTCTAAAGTTGGACAATAGTTCATATATAATATCTTTTAATTCTCCAGGATGGTCTATTCATATGTTATCAAGAGTCAGATAATGATTTATATATGATGTCTTCAACTCTCTGAGTAGTCCATTTATATTGTAATGTGCCTGGCTCAATAGAGGCAAATTACAAGGTTGGGCAGCTGTATAGATTGGCTTGAGCCCTCAGTTACTTTGTTAAAAAGCAACAAAATGTTCAGGTATTATAAAGGTGTACTGGTGTCTAGTGATATAATATTTAACAGCTGGAGACTTTCTGCATGCAATTTCCTAATTTGGCGGCATTCTTGAGTTGTGCATGTGAATGGGTTCCCTTCTGGGTAGCAGACTAATTTGTATGATACAGACGATCTTGTAAATGGTGAATTTGGTGAGTTTCCTTAAGTGGGCTCTTCTGGGAATCCATGACTCAGGTGAATTTGGTGGATTTCATTATAAGAGTGGGCTCTCTGGGAACTGGCAATCAGTTATTCCTTAAACAAGTGGTTTCTGAATGCAGGTTGCTCATGTGACAGGCAATCGGGTTGAGCAGTGCAGATTGAGCAGTTGATGTAGACGATGTGGACGAATGATGTGGTTAAGTGGACTATGCGGGTTATGTGGCTTGAACAGTGTGGATTCTTGAGAATGGTGGTCTTGAATAAATGCAGGTGATCAGCAGAAAGCGGCAGATCGGCAGACAAAATGTAGAATGATGCAGATTGGGGATTGGCAGATAAAAATGTGGCGAACTTCTTGAAAACGGCAGCTTATTCTTTAAGCAGCAGACTAAGCAAGCTGGATTAGCAGTATGTGGCAGATCGGCAGACTTAAGCTGACAGACTTCTGGCTTAACTGGCAAGCGAACCAAAAATGGCAAACTTCTCAAACTTCTTTGTATCAGAAAGTGGACTGGAGTGGAATCAGACAATAACTCACAACTTCTTGGCAGTGGCTCATTGGCAGATGTATCTCCTAAGTGTTGTAATTCAATCTTTAGGATCAAGTGGCTTTTGGCAGATGTTTCTCCTAAGTGTACTAGACAATTGGCTTTTGCTTTGCTATTTGGACTGAGGTTTGTTCACTCTTGTCTCTGGGGTATTTTATACATTGTGGTTGCTACCTGGTTGCTATCTGGCTAACTATAGAATGCTATTTATGTCAGGTATTTCTGTTCTGGTACAAGTGTTCAGGTGCTGTACAGTGTACAGGTGCTGTACAGTGTACAGGTCCTGTATGGGTAAACATCTTCCTTTGGTATGTTTGGTTATTTATACAAGTTGGCACAGTAAAGCCATCTTGGTTGCTTAGTGCACTTGATATGGTATGTGGCTAAGTGGCAATTTCGAATGGTATGATTTCTGTGGCCTACTACATCAGCCCCCACTAAAGGATGGTCTGTTCCAGACTGTCCTTTAGTCATCATTCCAGTAACCATAAGCATCTTCTTGGTGTGCCTTCTTCAGTAGAAATGCATTGGGGTGAAGCAAGGTGAACTGTGCGATGTTCTTGCCAAGTGTAGGCTGTCCATGGGCTGAGGCTCCTGTGGCATCAGATTTCCAACCTCTGATGTCCAGGTGTGGCCATCTTGCTCCAGTAGAGGGGTCCCAAAGATAATTGATTCCTCTTTTTCCAGTGGGGTCTAGGGCTTCTATGAAATTGATGGCATCTTCTATCCATCCTTGGCGAGTTGCATGGCGAATGAGAGCTAGGATATCTTCTTCTAGGTCATATATCTTGAGGACCTTTCTTGTAGGCTTCTTCTTTTTCTCCTTTCGAATCTGGGCTCAGTCATCTCCTCTCTTGAGTGTGTGCACAATCACATTCTTACTGAGATGGATCTTTTCATGTTGACAAGGCCAGCATCTTGGGTGCTTTCCATGATGGCAATATCCCATGGCTTGGAAGTGTTTCTTTCTTTCCTCAATTTCTCCTAGCTTTGGAAATCTGCATCCATTTGCATCATACTTTGGTGGGAGAGTGGAGAGGGGTTTCACTTCTGTTTGGGTATAGAATCCGACTCCATGTCTTCTTTTCACAAGTGAGGTGGTAGATTCTTGGAATGAGGTTCCTTCTGCTATGATTTTCGGGGAATTCTGTTCATAGGGCTGTCTGGCTTGCTGGTTCAATATATGGCATTGATAGCAGTAGTCTCTTGGTGAGTGGAAGACAACTTGATGGGGGCATCTGCCTATTCAGAAGGCTCTTTCCTGATGAGTTTTGGGCCTTGGGATAACTGGCTGGGTACTGGTTCCTGCTTCTTCTTCACTCCAGGGAGTGTTATCTTCTCCTTCTTGAGGTTCCCAATTCGGGTCATCCCATGAAATAACTGTAGGGAGCTCTTAATTTTCAGAAATGCTGTCATCTTTTTCTTCTGGAGGCTGGTTCCAGATTGCTTGAATTTTGGCTGCTTCGATTTCAGGGTTGGGCAAGATTGATACTCAACTTTTCAGTTGGGTGTTGTGGAGGCATCTCTTCTTCCTTCTCCTGCAGTCAGGGCATGTAGTGCCAGGGCTTTTACAAATTCCCACATGTCTAGATGAGTGTTCTTCACATTTCTGTCTATGGAGGCATTTGATGCATCCTCTGGCTTCTCCTGCAATGGCTCCGATTGTGATGGGGATAGTATCTTGTGCCCACACATTATCTTCTGGTCTGTCTTCTACCATGTTGATTCGAGGCCTCAATCTAGGGTCATTGTCATTTTCAGAGTCCTCTTCCTCTTCCTCCTCAGTGGTGGATTCTTCACTGCTGGCATATTCTTCCTGAATAGTCACCTTCTTCTTCTTTTTCAATGTCTCGAAGCTGGTGACTTTGACTTGGTACTTCTTTCCTCTGTAGTCGAATTTGAGTACTTGTTGGCCAATATTGACATCTGCATTCATCTCCTTCATCCAATTGGTGCCAAGGATCATGTCATATATGACAGTTTCAGTTACAACTGCCTTTAGGATGGTAAACTGAATGTGCCAAAGGGTGATGGTGATGTTTTGGACCTCTCCAAGGGGTTGAGTTTGGGCTCCATCTGCTACTATGATGCTGAGACTAGATGGTCCATCAATGGGCCATTGAATGCTGTCCAGGAATTTCTTGCCAATGATGCATACAGCTGCTCCTGTATCAATGAGGATTTTCGCCTTTTGGCCTCCAATTTCTCCAAACAAATAGGTGCTGACATGCCTTTCAGCTGCTTGTACTGCTGGGGTTGCCGGTTCTTCTTGAGGGATGGGAATTCTATCTGTATAGGATCTGGTGGTTCACAGCAACCTATTCCTTACTCCAGCAGGTGTCAGTTATAGAAATTGCAAAAGTAGAACTTCCATCTTGGCTTCTTGGATCTTCTGCCAGGCTTCATTGTAAATGTCTCAGGGTATAGTCTTTGGGATGTATTTCTTCTTGGACTTAGGAGTCTTGTTTTCTGATTCTTCTCCCATCTCTTCATTAGTAGATTCTGGTAAGGGATCTTCTCCATTGATGGTGGTTCCAGGAGTGAAGGGTGAGGGACACCAGAGAGGTGTGTCAACCTGTTCTTCTTCATCTTCATTGCAAATGATTCTCCTGCTTGTTCTTTTTAGTGGCTTCTCAACTGTTCAGGGGTGGCCTACTGCTCTCTTTCTTTTCTCTGCTGGGTAGACTGTTTCATATTCAGCTTTGGTTGGGTACAAGTCTAGGTCACTGTACTCCTTGCTGTCACTCTGCTCATAATCTTTAACTGGGTGAGCTTCTGTCCTCCTGTTGTGGGTATCCTTTCGATTTAGTGGTTCAGAATTCCTTGAACTGTCCTGGTTGTTGCATTCAGTGGCATAGTGTCCTTGCTGTTTACACTTGTAGCATTGGACCTCTGCTCTGTCTCTTGAAGGGTAGTTTCGACTATCAGAGGATGGGTAGTTCCTCTGGTAATCCCAATTTTTGCATGGGGGGTACCTTGGCTGGTAGCTCTGATTTTCTTGAGGGGGATACCTTGACTGGTAATTCCGATTTTCGTGTGTGGTGAGCCTTTCAATCTGGCTAACCAGTCTGTCTACTTTGGAATTGAGATTTGGATCTCATTCTTGTCCTTCTTCGATTCTTTGGTGGGTTTTTCTTTTGATTCTCCTTGAAGGATTCCTTGCAGGGCTTTGACCAAGAGGTCCTCCTTGTCTTCTTTTCGATTGTCAGTCCAGGTGGTTCCTTGCTTGACATCAAAGTATCCTTGGGCTGCATCTACTTGCTCTTCAGGCTTTCTGATGCCCAGGGTTTGGACATGTTGAGCAATGTTAGGTGGAATCCCATTCATGAAGATCATTGGGCTGATGATATCTTGATTGACAGCATTAAATCTGGTGGCATGCATTCTCTTCTGGATTCTGGTGAAGAATGCTCTTGGGGATTCTCCAAGATTCATCTTCATTCCCATGATAGATTCTTGAGCCTTGTGGCGAGTTTCGTTTCCTACATACTTTTCGATGATCCAGTGTTGCATGGCCTCATATTGTTCTTCATCTGATCTTGCATTCTCTGTGATATCTCCTAGGTCTGTGCTATTATCACTTGCAGTTCTGACAAAGATGCCTTAGGCTGGTTCTCTCAGTTGTGCCTTGAAGACATTGATTTGTCTTTGAGTTGATAAATCTTTTAGGGCTGCTATTCCTTCAATTGCATCTATGAATTCTCTTGGATCCTCCTCTGGATATCCTGCAAATGTGGATAGTGTTGTGCCCATTTCGTCCTCACTGTCTTCTGACTCTGTTTTGATTTCTGGTTCTGATTCTGAGTTGTAGACTGTTGATAGATATAAACTTGAAGGTGCAAAAGATCCGGGAGATGGTGCTCTTCTTGGTACTATTCTGGAGAGTCTTGTGGGTTGGATTACTCTTGGAAATGGAGTTACTGGTCTGGGTAAGTCAGGGAAGACTCTTGGAGGGAATCTTTCAAGATGATTGTTGAGTTCTCGGACAAGATTGTCAAAGTCTAGATTGGTGTTGTTTACTTCATCTGGTGTGAGCTCGTCAAAATCTCTGATTGGTGTATCTGCTGGTGATACTGGAGGAGGATTTCGGACAGTACTGGCTTCTGAAATGTCATATCCTTCTGATGCTGAAAGGTGTTTGATTCTAGAGGTTGTTACTTCTCTTTTAGTTCAAATGCTCTGTAGTGCTGGAATTTCTTCTCCTGTAGTAGCTGAGATTGGTACTATATCAAAGGTTGCAGTTGTGCTGGTCTCTAGGTTGAAGGTTGAGTTCTGTGAGCTGAAAAGTCACATAGATTGCTGGTTTGTAATCTTCCCAGTTGAGCCCACAAATGTAATGTGCCTGGCTCAATAGAGGCAAATTACAATGTGGGGCGGCTATGTAGATTGGCTTGAGCCCCCAGTTACTTTGTTAAAAAGCAACAAAATGTTCAGGTATTATATAGGTGTACTGGTATCTAGTGGTATAATATTCAACAGCTGGAGACTTTCTGCATGCGATTTCCTAATTTGGCGGTGTTCTTGGGTTGCACATATGAATGGGTTCCTTTCTGGGTAGCAGACTAATTTGTGTGACATGGACGATCTTGTAAACAGTGAATTTGGTGGGTTTCCTTAAGTGGGCTCTTCTGGAAATCCGTGACTTTGGCGAATTTGGTGGATTTCCTTATAAGAGTGGGCTCTCTGGGAACTGGCGATTAGTTATTCCTTAAATGTGCAGTTTCTGGATGCAGGTTGCTCATGTGACAGGTAATCAGGTTGAGTGGTGCGGATTGAGCGGTTGATGTGGACGATGTGGACGAACGATGTAGTTAAGTGGATGATGTAGGTTATGCGGCTTGAATGGTGTGGATTCTTGAGAATGGCAGTCTTAAATAAATGCAGGCAATCAGCGGAAAGTGGTGGATTGGTGGACAAAATGTAGAACAATGCAGATCAGGGATCGGCAGACAAAAATTTGGCGAACTTCTTGAAATGGTGGCTTATTCTTTAAGCGGCGGACTAAGCAAGCCAGATCGGCAGTATGTGATGGATTGGCAGACTTAAGCTGACAGACTTCTGGCTTAACTGGCAAGCAAACCAAAAATGGTGAACTTCTCAAACTTCTTTGTATTGGAAAGTGGACCAGAGTGGAATCAGACAAAACTCACAACTTCTTAACAGTTGCTCATTGGCAGACATATCTCCTAAGGGTTGCAATCCAATCTTTAGGATCAAGTGGTTTTTGGCAGGCATTTCTCCTAAGTGTACCAGACAATTGGCTTTTGCTTTGCTATTCAGACTGAGGTTTATTCACTCTTGTCTCTGGGGTATTTTATATATTGAGGTTGCTACCTGGTTGCTATCTGGCTAACTATAGAATGCTATATATATCAGGTATTTCTGTTCTGGTACAAGTGTTCAGGTGCTGTACAGTGTACAGGTGCTGTACAGTATACAGGTCCTGTATGGGTAAATACCTTCTTTTGATATGTCTGGTTATTTATACAAGTTGGTGCAGTAAAGCAGTCTTGGTTGCTTAGTGCACTTGATATGGTATGTGGCTAAGTAGCAATTTCGAATGATATGATTTCTGTGGCCTACTACAATATGTTAGGCAGATAGTTTATAATTCATCCAAAGTTGGATAATAGTTTATATGGTATCTTTTATTTCTCTATAGTAGTCCATTCAAATATCATCTCAGATAGTTTTTTATAAGTTATCTAAAGTTAGATAATAGTTTATATATAATATCTTTTCATTATTCAGGGTAGTCCATTTATATATTATCAAGAATGGATAATGGTTCATATATAATGTCTTTAACTCTCCACTGTGGTCCATTCATATTGTAACATACCTGGCTCAATAGAGGCAAATTACAAGATTGGGCAGCTGTGTAGATTGGCTTGAGCCCCCAGTTACTTTGTCAAAAAGTAACAAAATGTTCAGGTATTATATAGGTCTGGTACTGGTGTTGGTGTTTAGTAGTATAATATTCAAGCTGGAGAATTCCAAACGATTTCCTAATTTGGTGACATTCTTGGATTATAGGCAATTTTGTGTAACATGAGTGATCTTGTGTATGGCAAATTTGATGGATTTCTTTAATGAGCGGGCTCTCTGGGAATCCAATTAGGTGGGTTTCCTTAATGTTGTGGGTTGTAGCTGCTGGTGTGACAATGAACTTGTATGCGAATTAGGGAGACTGGCAATCAGGTTTCCTTAATCAAGCAAGTGGACTAAATGTGGTGGGCTTGAGTGATACGGATTCTTCGAGGAATATGGTTAAGCAGTTGATGCAGTCAAATAATGTGGATTGAACAAGGTGGATCAGCAGAATGCGGCAGATCGGCGGACTTCTTGAAGATGGTGGACTTGAATAAATGCAGATCGGTGGAATACAGTGGATCAGTGGGCAAAAACATGGACTTGAATGTGGACATGAAAATGGCAGCTTATTCCTTAAGCAGTGGATCTCTTGAATGCAGATGACAAAGTTGCGTCAGGACTTTTTCGTTTGTGCAAACAGATTCACTGTGAAGGTGTGTCAAGACTGGCTTTGAGAGATGGATTTCTTTAACTGGCAGATTTCTTCAGACTTATCTGGCAAGTGAACCAAAAATGGCAGACTTTTCTTGACAAACTTCTTTATATCAGAATGTGGACTGAAGTGGAAATGAGGTACCAAGCTCACAATCTCCTAGAAGAGACTCTAGAGTGGGCATTTTTCCTAAGTGTTGCAATCCAATCATTAGGATCAGTAGCTTTTGGCAGGATATCCCTCAAAGTATTGTAGGCAGACTTGTCTTTTGCTTTGGATTCAATTTTGGACTAAGGTTTATTCACTCTTGTCTATAGAGTATTTTATATATAGTAGTTGCTATCTGGTTGCTATCTGGCTAATTATAGAGTGCTATTTATGTCAGGTATTTCTGTTCTGGTACAAGTATTCAGGTGCTGTATAGTGTACAGGTGCTGTATAACATACAGGTCCTGTACAGATAAACATCTTCTTTTGGTATATCTGGTTATTTATATAAGTTGACACAGTAAAGCAGTCTTGATTGCTTAGTGCACTTGATATGGTATATGGCTAAGTGGCAATTTCGAATGGTACAATTTCTGTGGCCTACTATAATATTTTGGGCAGATAGTTCATATATTATCTAAAGTCAGATGATAGTTCATATGGTAACTTTTATTTCTTCATAGTGATCCATTCATATGTTATCTTGGACTATTGTTTATAAGTTATCTAAAGTTAGATGATGGTTTGTATATAACATCTTTTAATTCTCTAGAGCAGTTTATTTATAAATATAAGAGTCAGATGATTGTTCATATACAATATCTTCAACCCTCCAGAGTGGTTCATTCATATATCAGGCAGATGATTCATAAGTCATCTAAAGTGGAACAATGGTTCATATGGTGTCTTTTATTTCTCTATGGCAGTCCATTTATATGTCATCTTCAATAGTTGTTTATAAGTCATCTAAAGTCATATAACAGTTTATATATGATGTCTTTTAATTCTCCAGAGTGGTCTATTTATATGTTTTCAAGAGTCAGATGATAGCATCTTCAAAGGTTGGGTGTGTGGTTTGTTTATGACAGATAGCATTCATATGTCAGAAGATATTCATATCTTCAAAAGTCAGAAAGCATTTTTCACTTAAGTGGTTTATATATCATGTCTTTTAATTCTCTATGGCAGTATATTTATATAGTGGCATTCATATATTTGTAAATGTTAGATGGGTGGTATATATATTATATCTTTAATTCTCCAGAGCAGTCCATTTGTATATTGGGTGTATGGTTTGTTTATAACAGATGGCATTCTTTAAACAATTAACTTGGGTGATGATTTATATATAATATCTTCAGTAGGATGGTAGTTTATTTATGACAGACAGCATTCATATGTTGTTAAAAGTCAGATAACAATATCTTCAAAGGTTGGACAGATGATGACATCTTTAAAGATTAGACAGGTGATGGTATCTTCAAAGGTCAAACAGTATTCTTCATACAGGTGATTCATATATAATGTCTTTTAATTCTCTATAGTAGTCCACTCATATGGCAGCATTTGTATATTGCCAAAAGTCAGGTGGGTTGTAATGGTTCTAGTTTCTTAATTGAGAAAGTGACTTAATTCTAGAGATTCAAAGTAGCTCAAAGAGTTACTTGAAGTTCAGGAAGATCTTGTAGTTTCTGGGAGAAAATATTCTAAGCTTTATTTATGAGAACAGAGAGGATATTTATACAAGATCTGAAAGAAGAATCCAGAAGGATCTAAGAAATCAATGAAAATGCAAGAGGAAAGTTCTCAGCAAAAATGATAAATAAAGTTTTGCAATGTTCCATAAAGTTCCATAACTGGCTAAAACTAGAATAGAAGTAACAAGAATATTCTAGCTATGGCTTGGTGCCAAGGAAGGATTTCTAAATATTTGAAAGATGATGGAAAATTATGGAAAGTACTAGAAAAGACAAAGAAAAGAAATAAACTATGCTAAAATGTTACATCTCCCCCATCTTTAGAATCAATGTTCTCATTGAATTCAGAAGATAATATAAGAAAATAAAACCAAAAGGAAACATGAATAAAATATATTAGCTCATTGGTAAGGACTGGCCATCTTTGTATAAGGTGAGGGCCAAAGTATCATCTTGATTGAATGAGAACTAGTTTGAACCTTATTAGTTGTAGGCTTTGCAGAGTTCTTCTGTAAATTTTATTACTGATACTATATTCCTTAGAGTGCCCCAATATGTAATATATCTGATCAGTACAGTATGTCATCTATATCAAAGGAGAGAACCTTATGTGTAATCAATAAGTTTCTTTTTACTTAAACTCTTGAATGAGGTCTTGAGAGTTCTTGAGATTGGCAGTAGGTTTCCAGAAAGCATCATATTCAGGATAGCTCATTCACTTGACTAGGTATTCTGTACAATAATATTAGACTCATTTGTCTAAGATTTTCTCAACTTCATACTCAATGTGGTCTTCAATTATGACTAGTGCTGAGGGCATTGGAATTCACCCAGGGTAAGAGGGTTGCTGGTTCCAGGCTTTGAGTTGTAATACATGAAATACTGGATGTATTTGCATGGTTGTCAGTAGACTGAAATGGTAAGAGTAGGTAAAGACTTGCTTGGTGATCTCAAAGAGTTCAAGGTACTTGGGCTGGAATTTGGCTGACTGGCAGTTGACTTGAGATTGAGCCTTGATATTGTTAGCTTTGAGTAAGACCATATCTTCAATAGTATAGATGACATCTCATCATTTCTTATCTGTATACTTAGCTTGATATTATTGAGCCTTTGGCAGATTTGTGATAGCAATCTTGAGAAGGGAATCCATTTTGTTGATAAGGTTCTGAGCAGTAGGAACTTGTGTGTGACTGGATTACTGGAATGAGACTAGACTTGCAGGAGTCTCAGAGTTTTGACTATATAGTAGCTGAAAAGGGATAAGACTAGTAGATTATTGGACTATATTGTTGTAGATGAACTCAGCATAAGTCAGATAGTGGTCCAAATAATCTTGCTCATAAGATACATAATTTATGAGCATTTGTTCGAGTATTCTATTCATTCACTTGGTTTGTCCATCAGTTTGAGAGTGGAAGGCAGTGGACATAGTAATTTGAGTTTCAAGAGTCTTGAAGAGTGCTTGCCAGAAGTGATTTATAAATTTGAGGTCAAAGTCACTGATAATTACTTGGGGAAGTCCATATTAGTGGAAGACAGACTTAAAGAAGATTCTTATAATTTCAGGGATAGTGGTATTAGTTGTGATTGGCTTGGTAATTGTGATCTCGGTGAGATGGTCTACAAACATGACAATGGTATCATAGCCTGATTTGGTTCATGGGAGTTATACAATAAAGTCCATTGTGACTTGCCCAAACTTCTTAGTCAGAATTGGCAATGGTTGTAGAAGACTTGTGGGTGTTTGATTGCTTGACTTATTTTTCTGGCAAAGATTATAGCTTTCAACAACTCTTTGATTTCCTTGAGCATGTTGGGCCAGTGGTAGTCTTGTTGAATGTTCTTGATGGCCTTCTTGGTTCCAAGGTAACCAGTTAGTGGAGAGTCATAATGTTCAAAAAGAATCTTGTATTGTAGTTTAGGGATGGCAGGAATATAGACATTGTCTTGAAGTATATAAGATTGTTCTTAAAGGTATACTTTTTCTTGAATTCTTTAGTATCCTTTTGTAGAACCAGAGAGTCTTGTTTGTATACCATCTTTTTCTGGTTAAGGAATTCAGATGCCATTGTGACCGTTAAAATAGTGACAAGGTCAGATCTTCTTAAGAGCATATCTGATACAATCAGAGTTTTGCCAGGCTTGTAGATGATGTTTGGAGTAAAGATCTGAAGTAACTAACTTCACTTGACTTGTTGATGGGAAAGAGTTGGTTGAGTATTGATATACTGAAGGGACCTATGATCTTTGATTACACCAAACTCAACTCCTTCTAGGTAGTGTCACTAAGTCTTGACGGCATGAATGATTATCAGGAGTTTCTTTTTGTGAGTGGTTAGCTTTTGTTCTGCAGGAGACAATTTTCTTGACTCAAAGGCAATAGGTCTGTATCCTTGACCATTATCTTGAGAAATGACTGCACCAATAGCAAAGTTGGATATATTAGTAGTAATAGTGAACTTCAAGTTCAGGTCCATGTTTCTAAGAACAGGTGCATGGGTCAAACAGTTCTTGAGTTCTTGAAAAGCTGTTAAGAGAAGGTGTCCCAGATATAGAAAACATAGTGGTTAGAGTTGGGTTCCTTTTGCAAGAGATTTGCCAAAGATTATGCTATATCAGAGAAGTTTTTGACAAATTGATAATGGTATCCAGTAGGATCAAGAAAGGACCTAAGTTCAGTAAAGCTTACTGGTACAGGCCACTGTTTAATGGCTTATATTTTCCTTGGGTCTACTTGAATTCCTTTGGCTGATAAAATGTGTCCAAGATATTTGACTTGATTCTTGAAGAATTCACATTTCTTGAGCTTTGCATAGAGCTTGTGTTCTCAAAGAATCTTGAGGACTTATTCAATATACTTGAGGTATTCATCTTCTATACTACTGAAGATCAGAATATCATCAAATTATACTACTACAAAGATATAGAGTTGGTGTTTGAAGACAGTCTACATGAGGACTTGAAAGATTGCTGGTGCATTGGTGAGATCAAAAGTTATGACTAGAAATTCATAGATTTCAAAGGGTGTTATGAAGGCAGTCTTGGGTATGTCTTCTGGCTTGATTCAAATTTAGTGATATATAGAGGTTAGATCAATCTTGGTAAAGTACTTTGCATTCTTGAGAGCATCAAAGATTTGATCAATAAGTCATAGAGGGTAATGGTTCTTGATAGTAATCTTATTGAGTGTGCAGTAATATATATATATTCACAAGGTATATATCATCTTTCTTCTTAATAAATAGGACTGGGGAGCCAAAGGGTGACTTGCTTGGTTGAATGGCTCCTTGCTTGATAAGTTTATTGAGTTTCTTCTTGACTGCTTAAATTTCAAGTAGTGATATACAGTACATCTTCTTCTTAGATATGGTCACATCAGGTACCAACTTGGTTTCATTATCATAGACTCTTGAAGGTGGTAGACCAGGTAGTTTGTCTGAAAAGACATCCTTGTACTTGTTTAACAATAGTTGATACTTTTGCTGATTGATAATTTCTTATCCTCTTTCTTGAATTGGATCAGTGCAACAAAGGCACAGATAGCTTTCTTGAGAGTCTTCTTGAACTGAATTGTAGATAGAGTTGCAATTGAGGCTTTCATCTGAGTCTTGTCTGACTTGATGGTAATGTTGGCTCCATCTTGAATTAGGGTAACTTCATTCTTGGTTCAATCAATATATAGGTTGTACTGTGTAAGCCAGGGTTTGCCTAGGATCAGGTCATAGTCTCCTAGAGGTGCCACTTCAAAATCTAAATGTTCCCAGTACTTCTGGATCTTGAGGGGAAGTTTGGCTGCAATTAAGTCAATTGATAGAGTGGTGCCATTAATAGTAATAAGTCCACTATTCTTGCTAGCTGGCTTGGTGAGATTTTAAGTTCATCAATAAGATTCTTATTGATGAAGTTTCCAACAGCTCCACTGTCTATGAGAACATCTAGTTCTTAACCTTTGACTAGACACTTGAAGATAAGCATTGAGTTGGCTGTTCTTGGCTATGCTAGCAACTTGGTCAGTGCTGCTAAAGCCTTTCTGATCTTGCTTAGTTGGAGACAACTTGGTGACTTCCTTGATGACAGACAGGGAGGCTTGCTCTAGAATGAGCTGTATAATCCTGTCATCTTCATTGATAGTATATGGCTAGTTCTTGTAATTGACTAGCAGGACTTATATTTCTCCTCAGAAGTCAGTATCAATGACTCCATATTGACATCCAGTGAGTACTTATCAGATCTTGGTGCAATTCTTGAATAATATTCCTTAGGTATTTCGACTGCTAGGCCAGTTGGAATGAGCCTTCTCTCATGGAAGGAATAGTGACTTGTTGTACAGACTAAAGGTCTAAACCAATAGCTCCTTCTGACTATAGTTGAGGAATCTGAACCTTGGGATTGGCTCATATGAAATTGAGTATAACTTCTTGTTTGACTTATTGACCTTGAGTGTCTTTGGACAGGACCAGGATCTTCTTGAATTCAGTGATCTTCTTGAGACATTTTGTAGTGATGGACCATGCTGTTAGCAAAAGAAGCAGACTCCAGCCTTCTTGATGTACTCCTTTTCCTCAGGTGCAAGCTTATTCTTCTTGTTCTTGTCAATGGTGTCTAGATCTATGAGGGCAGGTCCAACAGTTCTGACTTTGATTTCATTCCTTCTGTAGTTGTTGTTGAATGACAGTCTCTTCTGCTTAAAATGGTTACTATAAGTAATGACATTAAACCTATTAGTAATTTTCATTGCAGTATCTAGGTCTTTGGGTTTTTCTAGTTTGACATGAACTTAAGTTTGTCCTTTCAGACCCCAAATGTACTTATTGACCTTTTCATCTCAGTGACATGAGTTAGCTTCAGTAGAATTAACAGGAATTGTGCATTATATACTTGCACAGACTTGAGTTGTTTGACATTCACCAGGCAGTCTTGCATAACCTTGGTACTGTTGACTGATTTGAATGGCCTCAAATAGTATCTGATAATTTGGCCCAGACCTTTATTTGTCCAGAGAATCTTGTATTCTAGATATAATTTCACTATCAGATTGCAGTATTTTATCAGAGAAGTGTGGCAGCAAAGTGAACTAGTACTGCTTCTTCCAAATTGGTCAGTTCTCTATACTGCTCCAATTGAAGAAGCCAAGCATCAGTAGACAGTCCTCCTCCTTGGCCATCAAAGGTGTCAGACTTCTGAGGCTTGATGGTGACTATCATTTGAGATATCATTGTAGGTGTAGATGTAGACTGTGCAGGAGCTTTGCCCTTCTTCTTGTCTAGGCATTCTTGAAGTTGAGAGATCTGAGTCAATGTAGTGTGCAAAAGACTTTCAAAAGTCCCCACTGACTGAGTGGGAATTTCCTCTTCTTCTTCTTATTGAATATAGGTAGCATTCTGTGGGATATAGATATTGTAGGAGTTGTTGTCCCAGGTATTAGCATTCATGAACATGGTGTTGTGATCAGTTCTTGAGAGGTTTCTTATTTAGGTAAGGTGTAACTTTACTGCTGCTATCAAGTATAGCATTCTAGTTTCTTAATTAAGGAAGTAACTTAATTATAGAGATTCCAAGTAGCTTAAAGAGTTACTCAGAGTTCAGAAAGATCTTGTGGTTTTTAGGAGAAAATATTCTGAGCTTTATTTATGAGAACAGAGAGGATATTTATGCAAGATCTAAAAGAAGGATCCAGATCTAAGAAATCAATGGAAATGTTAAGAGAAAAGTTCTTGGAAAAGATGACAAATAAAGTTCTGCAATGTTCTATGAAGTTCTGTGACTAACTAAAACTAGAATAGAAGTAACAAGAATATTCTAGCTATGGCTTGGTGCCAAGGAGGATTTCTATGCATTCAGAAGGTACTGAAAGTTTACAGAAAGTACTAGAAAAGACAAAGAAAAGAAATAAACTACACTAAAATATTATATGGTCAACAGTTGATATTTCTATATCATATATTCATATGTTATTAATAGGTGATGATGGTTCATATTCCCAATTCTTCATATCAGTCCTTTATATGATAGTTTGTTTGGTATTTTCCATAATAAACTTTTGTAACATTGTCTCTGGAACTAAGAAGTGAACTGATTATTAACTCAATGATGTGTTCTTCTAGAGCATTGTTCAATATCAACAGTTTACAGAAATAAGACTGACAACCAGAATAACCAATTAATAGCAGATAGTGCAGACAAACAATGTCTTCAAAAATCAGGTGGTTTTTATATTGTCTACTTTAAAAAAAAATTGGGTTGTCCATACAGTGGTCCATTCAGTATAGCAGTTTGTTCAGCATTTTTAGCTATTAATTCTTATAATATTGTCTCTTTAACTAAGAAGTGACCTAGTTATTAACTCAATAATGTATCCTTTCAGAGTATTGTTCCATATCAATTGTTCACAAAAATGAGGCTGAAAACTGAAACAACCATTAATAGCAGATGATACAAACAAAATAACATCTTCAAAATTTAGATAGATTGTATATAACAGGCAATAGTTTGTATATTCAAAAAAAAAATCAGATGGTGGTAGTCTATTCTGCAGTCTATTTAGTATAGTAGTTTGTGTAGCATTTTCAAGTAATTAATTCTTATAACATTGTCTCTCAAACTAAGAAATGATCTAGCTATTAACTCAATGATGTATTCTTTTAGAGTATTGTTTAATACCAATAATTCTCAGAAATAAGATTGATAACTGGAACAATCAATTAATAGTAAATGGTATAAACAAACACTATGTACAATGTGACACTCTGTATGGCAGTCTGTATATCTTCAAAATTAGACAGTGGTAGTTATTTATTTTTTAGCTTAAAAGTGATGATTCATCTTGAATCATCAGCCAATGGACACCAAGTTGTTATAGTAGTGCAAAACTTAGTGAGTTGGTAAGATTTTGAAATTCATAAGCAGGAGAGAGTATATAAAGAAGACTTTTTAAGGAATCCCATCCATATCTCAGATGAAATCCTATTACTGATAATATTTTAGATGTAGTATCTGCAGTAAAGATAATTTTTACACTATAATAAATCAGAAAATCAGATTCAGATACTATAATCAAATGTTTATTTCATATATTCATTATAATATGTAAGTATATAAATATATAAGTATATAAGTGCATAAGTATTATAGTATGCAATTTGTATCTCAATTGTCTTTAGCATGGCCCAATGTACTACTTGTGAAGTATGTGATATATATTTCTAAGTGTATTTATATTAATTATAGATTATTGATTATATGACAATCATTCAAATTATATATCTATAGCCAATAGCAAAAGTTCATATATTGATAATCAATGACTCAATCACTGTATCATATGTTTAATTACTTACTAACTTGAGATTCCTGGTGGTTACTTATATCCTTGGCTGAGCTTCCTGGGTTTTATAATTTGAGTTTACAGCTTGAATGCATAGTGGGTCAATTTTCCATACATGGTCTTGACTTGAATCTAATTTCTGAGATAGTATCTGATTTCTGTAGTCTTGAATTATGCAGTTCATAGTCTTATATCCTTAGCTGGCTCAACTTCTGTAGTTGTTTCTTAGTAGCAGTCTTCTTGAGTTGAGTCTTTTTTCAAAATTCTTACAATCAACTTCTCATTTTAGAACTTAAGTTAGCTGTTAAACCAATTGACTTGCTGACTTATATTCTTAATGCAGTCTGTGGCTATAAGAGAAATTCTTCAACTCAAACCTCAAGTGATCATTACTCTAGTTATCTTATTCTCTAAATTATCTAGTCTCTTAGAGACAGTGGTTTCTCTATATAATTTCCTTTTTACTTCAAGAACTGACTGAGGTTTATTCTTCTTTCTTCTAGTTTATTTTATAGAAGTTACTATACAATAGTGGCAAGGACTGAGTTATTGCTATTGGTTTGCCAGTGGTAACATACTAGTTGTAAAGACTATACTAATGGATTAAGCTTATAACACTCTGTTTGCCACTAGCAAAGAATGTTTAGGTGATGAGAGAGGGCTATTCTATATGCAGTTAAACTATAACACACTTGTGTGGGGGTGGTACAAACCAACTAAAGTGGGTAAGACTAGAATATCTTTATTTTGCACTACTGGTAAAGAATATTGACTAGCAGATATGGTATCAGAGTATTTGCTAGTGGGAAAGAGTTCTAATCCTTATCTTAAATAGTATAGTACCCTTCATCAATAGCAATAAAATTGTCTTACTAGTTGTGAGTTTATAAATTTGTACTTTGAAGAGAGAGAGTAATGGTCAAGAGGTGAGAGTAGAATGGTGGCCAATCATCTTACAATATTCTCTAAACCTTGAACTGCTTGAATGTAAAAAGAAGACTGATAAATCCTTTGCTATTTTTCTTCTTCCAAGGATTCATTGGTTTCGGTATTGATGACAGCTGTTTCAGAGATAAAGTTTTAGAGTTCTTTGTACTCTAGATAGAGACTTCTTGAATTTCTTGGGCTTCTTAGTTTGGCTTCTAAATAATGTAGTATAAGATATAGATAACAGAATAGTAGGTAGTTGGAATAGTTCTGGTAGATGCTTCAATGATAATGGGTGGTCCTTTGAAGATTTCCATAAGGCTTATGAGGTCATCTTGATGATTTTTTCAGAGAGACATGGTATGAGAGAGTTTAGTTTTTTGACTTCTCTACCTAATTGGCTTCTTCAGTGGTAAGATAGACAATATTCTGAATAGTTACTCCTTATATATAAGTCCACTATAGTTTAGAGTATATGGCAGAAGATCTGATGAACATAGAGGGCTCTCTTGATCAGCCAGCTGGTGGTTAATAGTTTGGTCTTCCCAGTCATCTTCTTCAGTTTTATTGTAAAGATAGTGACTAATTTTGTTATCATACCAGAGAGTCATCTGATTGATAGTATTCTTAAGCTACTGGGTCATTATATAGTAGTAATTAATAAAGTGTCCAAGATCTTCAGTATAGAAGTTTATTTATTTAGTAGTATCTAGATACCAGATAGCTATTTTGATAGCTTCAAAGATAAGAGTCCTCAGACTTAGCAAGACAGAGGAGTAGTGAGAAGTCTGAATGAAGTAGCATAAGGAGAGCATTGTATTGTTGTGCTTGTTCTTTGGTACTGATTCCTGAGACTGAGTCTAAGTCCTTTAAATAGTATAATCTTTATTTTTAGACAGATTATTATAACTTCTTTTGGTGCAGTCACTTGATGATTGGTTGGGTCATCTAGTTATCATACTATACAGTTGATATTATCAGCTATTTGAGATAATCACAGAATACTCTATATACTGGTATTTTTAATTATATATATTGTAGTAGGCCAGAGAAATCGTACCATTCGAAATTGCCACTTAGCCATATACCATATCAAGTGCACTAAGCAACCAAGACTGCTTTACTGTGCCAATCTGTATAAATAACCAGACATACCAAAAGAAGGTGTTTACCTGTACAGGACCTGTACACTGTACAGCACCTGTACACTGTACAGCACCTGAACACTTGTACCAGAACAGAAACACCTGATATAAATAGCATTCTATAGTTAGCCAGATAGCAACCAGATAGCAACCACAAATGTATAAAATACCCCAGAGACAAGAGTGAATAAACCTCAGTCCGAAATTGAATCCAAAGCAAAAGTCAAGTCTGCCTACAACACTTTGAG